>JAVJIF010019670.1:0-61621 GCA_038442645.1 Agave tequilana
CACACAGCCATGAGACCCTCTTCTTCTTCTTCCTTGAGAAATCTCTACACCTCTTCCTTGACCTCCCACTCTTCGAATTTCACTGTCTTCAACCGCTACATCTCTCTTTTACATCAATCCACCACCAACAGATCCTCATCCCAAACCAAACAAACCCCACCTCCACATGATAGTGTCCAACTTCCCCTACATTGCTCTCGGCAACAAGCTTGTTGATGCCGGCCTAAAGTCCGGGGATATTGACAATGCCCGTCGAGTGTTCGATGAAATGCCTCAACCACACATAGTTTCTTGGAACTCTATGCTGTCTTCTTACATTCGTCATCAAAGGAGCTGTGAGGCCATCGCACTCTTCAAGGATATGATTCCCAAGGTGCAGCTCCTGATGAATTCAACTTCTCTAGCATTTTAAAAGCGTACTCTGATCTGGGTCTCACAGGTGAAGGCCGAGGAACCCACGGGCTTCTTGTAGTCTTGGGCTTGGATGCCAAGAACGCCTTCATTGGAAGTTCTCTAGTTGACATGTATGCCAAATTTGGCAGATTGGGTGATGCCCAGAAAGTCGATGAAAGGATTGAGGATAAAGATGTTGTTTGTTCCACAGCTTTGATCACAGGCTTCTCTCAGAATGGAATGGAATGGATATGGAGGCTATTCGGATATTTGGAGATATGGTCAATTTGGATGTGAAAGCAAATGATTTCACGTTTTCTAGTGTTTTGGTATCTTGTGGGAATTTTGGGGAGTTAAGGGAAGGGAAAGCAATTCATGGCTTGATCCTTAAATCCAGATTAGGTTGTCTAATAGCTTCACAAACTTCGCTCCTTAGTATGTATTCAAAGAATGGGCTTATTGATGATTCTCTTAAGGTTTTTAAGGGATTCTTAATCCAAATATTGTGACTTTGACTGCTATGATTGGTTGTTTGTTGTGTAATCATAAAGAGGAGCTCGCTCTCTCAATGCTTCGAAGGGATGATTCGTGATTGTTTCCCCTAATACGTTTACTCTGTCAATGGCTCCAAGATGGTGCTCAGCCCTTGCTTTATTTGAACAGGGGAACTATTACATGGGTTTGTTATAAAGAGCGGATTGGACAGAGATCGATTTGTTGGTGCTGCTCTAATTGACACTTACGGGAAATGTGGCCATGTATTGATGGCTAGGTCTGTAACTCCATGATCTATGGTTATGCCCAAATTGGAAATGGTATAGAAGCTGTCAGATTGTTTGATCAAGTACTGAACTCGAGTATAGAACCAAACAATGTGACATATACCAGTGTTCTTTCTGCTTGTAGCAATGCAGGGTTAGTCGAAGAAAGGCCATCGAGTCTTTTCATACATGACTAAGAATTACAGGTTCTGGCTTTGCTTGGTCGAGCAGGAAGAGTAGAGGAGGCTGGAGGATTGATAACCCAAACTGAGAACCCTGATAAAGTCCTCTGGAGGACATTCCTCAGTGCTTGCAAGATCCACGGTGAGCTAGAGATGGCGAAACGAGCTGCAACAAAAGTACTTGAGCTCAACCCTGGTAACGATGGGGCTCATATACTACTATCTAACTAACATCTATGCATCACTTGGCCGGTGGCATGAAGTGAGGAGCATGAAATGTGCTATGAGGGAGATGAGACTGAAGAAGGAGCCGGCGATGACTTGGGTTGAGGTTGACAAAGAGATGCGTACTTTCATGGCTGGGGACAGTTCTCATCCAAAGACTGCAGAGATCTTTAAAGAGTTGGAGAGGTTAACCGATTGAGAAGACTAAAGAGTTGGGCTATGTTCCTGATACTAGGTATGTGCTGCAAGAAATGGAAGAGCAAGAGAAGCAGAAGTCTTTGTTTTATCACAGTGAGAAATTGGCTTTGGCTTTTGGGGTGTTGAGTAGTTCTGAGTGGAGTAACAATTGTATTATGATTTTCAAGAACCTTAGGGTTTGTGGTGATTGTCATGCTTGGATCAAGTTGGTTTCTATGGTGGTACGGAAAGGGATGATTGCTAGAGAAACCAAGAGATTTCACCATTTTAAGGATGGGTTGTGTTCTTGTAGAGATTATTGGTGAAAGATAAGCAGATTCTTACGTCTCTCCTTGGTTCAGGGAGAATCAAGAAATGATCCATAAAAATGGTTCTTGTATAAGAATTCCGTTGTAATCAATTCCTCTCTTTATTTTTTAAATTCCCCCCCCCCCCCCCCCCCCCCCACCCTGGAGTCAAATTTTGAAACAAAATAAAGTTTATTTAAGCTTTTGAAAAACAGAGATCCGAGATTTCCAATTAATTTCCTATAGTCTGGAAAAAAAAAATTCAGTAAATTCTCCTGACCAAAAAACTCTCATAATAAAAGAAAATTTAGGGAAAAAATAAAAAATTAAAAAAATTGAAACGTCGCCTGAGAGATTCGAACTCTCGCGGGGAAACCCCATGTACTTAGCAGGCACACGCCTTAACCACTCGGCCAAAGCGACAATGTGGCTGTTGTTTAACACAAATTAAAATAACTGAAAGTAAAGTCCAGGCCTAAAAATAAATCTTCAACAAGATACAACAGGAGCAGTGTTGAAACTTGAAAACGGAAAGGGAGGAGCTAACCACCGATGGAACCTGAACCCGCCGGTGGAAGCGGCGGAGCCGCCGGGAACACCACAGAGTCCGACGAGCCACGTGATGCGCGTGTGGTGAGGGAGCTCCTACGATCGATGGGCGTAGGAGAAGGCGAGTACGAGCCCCGAGTCGTGCACCAGTTTCTGGAGCTCTGCTATCGCTACGTCGTCGACGTGCTCTCTGACGCACAAGTGTACTCCGATCACGCCGGGAAAACCTCCATCGATCCCGATGACGTCAGGCTGGCGATTCAGTCGAAGGTCAACTTCTCCTTCTCTCAGCCCCCGCCTCGAGAGGTAAGAACCCTAACCCTAAAATTTGGTTTTACTAGATTTATTTGAAATATCGTGGATTTATTGGGGTTAATGGGTAGTAGAGGGGGAGGGTTCGAATAAGATAGTAAAGCTGTCAGCTTTATTTGGAGTTGTGGGGTTTGAGACTCAAACTATAATGCTATTTTGAATTCTAAATTTTGATTTTACTGTTCCTTAATGAGTTTTGGGGATGGATCTCGAGAGAATAGGCACTGGAGGTAGAGAGTTGGAATTTGATGGTAGAGGTGTCATCTTTGTTATGATGTTTTGGGGGTTCGGACTCAAACAGCAACCTTAATTGTGAATGAATCTAGGGAAGTCAGGAGTTTTAAAAGTAGATGGAAAAAGTTGAAGCTTTATCATGATTTTGGTGTTTGAGTGGAGTATCAGATCCTTATAGTTATGGGGAAAACTGGATTTTTGTGCGTGTTGTTTGAGATATAATTCTTGTGTTGGTGTTTCTATGTAGTTATGGGAAAACTGGATTTTTGTGCGTGTTGTTTGAGATATAATTCTTGTGTGGTGTTTCCTTCAAAAGGAATTAAAGAAATTGTTGTTTTTAGTATTTCTATTTGGCATATTCTTATTCAACCTCACAATGACTTCACCACAATTCTTGATCCTGTAAGTTTTATCAAATTTACAAATCTAGGCATTCTTGGCAGATGTATAGAGTATAGAAGCGGTTTTTTTTCAATGGTACAGATGTTGGCTTCACTAGGATATGTTGGGTTTTATGTTAGCAATTTTTTAGACTTTTTGGCAGAATATCAGATTTGAGAAAAACTTTGAATAGAAACATATTTACTGGAGATAAAAGATATTGGCTGCTTAATTTAGTGCTAGAGCTCATAGAAACAACATGCAATATGATACAATCTGCAATGTCTATACAAATACATCAATCAAATTGTCAATCAATAATGTATAATTTCTTTTTGGGCAGGCCGTGAAATTTTGTAATCTAGCAAATGTACACGAATAATTCTTCATCTACTTGTTTCCTGAGTGGCTTATATATGAATTGATCACTAAAATAAATTCGGAAACCTGTTCAATTCAGGACATTCTTGCTCCTATTTGAGAATTTTTCTAATTAAACAGAAACTGTTCTGGCATTACTGGCTTGGTTGCAAAACACGAACACCTGTATCTTTTGCTGATATTTGACCTCGGAGTTGATGTGTTAGCCTATAAGCCAGCTTTTTCATCTCACTTCACTTCTCCTATCTATAATGATTTAGAAGTTTCCTCTTCAATGACATGAGTGTAATCTTTCTGACGAACAAAGAATGTCTTGTTAGCAGTAAACTGGACTCATGAATTCATGTAAATTTTGCAAGCCCCTCTTGCCTGTAGCTGCCTTGGTCAGGAAATGGCTACCAATTGTAGAGAGTTGACATTGAGTTGATGCCTGGCTATTAAGTTTGGTCAGTCCTTTCTTGCAGCCTTGTAAACCTAGAGTGTTGCTTGACAGTATGTTGGGAAAAGCGTTCAGATTATCTACTGGGTGCCATGTACTGATATTACTATATCGTGGTTCTTGAATGTGTTACAATTAGCAGGCTGGATATTTGCAGTTACTCTTACTAAATGACAAGCTCATTATTTGAAATAGTTCAGAGCTGCATGCTTGGTGCTTTCAGTCAAAGAACAGTTACATATATTAGTTTCTGTTCTCATCTTATGCCTTGTAATTGCTTATCTTCCAATCACATGGCACATTCTTAAGCATTTAGTGCATTAGCTGATTGCTGCATATTTGCTGATGTATAGGTAACCTTTGCCTTGTGTTTTATAGTACCATTCCTTGTGTACTTATTTATTTATATCTTTGATCAACATAACTATACTTAACCCTTGACTGATAGATTATTCCATGATATAGCATGCAGCTTATCAGCTATTAAAAACACGTCTTTAGGACTGTTCTAGTGCTAGTTTTAATTTTCAACGAATCCACATGTTTAATATTTTTCTACTAGGAAATAATCGTCAATGACGTTATTTAGAAAATACTGAAGTAACATAGCAACCGTTGTGCACCTTGTGGTATGAGATTCTATCATCAGTTGTCAATTTAACATCAACCTCTTACATGCTTGAAAGAGGAAAAGTGAGCTTGGTTTTCCCCCTTCCCAACTCTTGCTGTCTTTTTTACCATAATTGAAAAAGGTTATTCCTTTCAACATTTCATTCTTCTATATCTTTTTACTGGTCATCTAGTTTTCCTCTTTTTTTCAGGTATTGCTTGAGCTGGCGAGAAGCCGAAACAAGATTCCGCTTCCCAAGTCAATAGCACCACCTGGGTCAATCCCATTGCCTCCAGAACAAGACACCCTGATAAATCCCAACTACCAGCTTCTAATACCGAGGAAGCAACCTTCTCAAGTCGAGGAGACTGAGGAAGAAGATATACCCAATCCAAACCCTAACCCTAACCCTAACCAAAATCCTACTTTGTCCCAAGAGCAGAGGATGATGACCAATGACCAACAGCAACATCAGCAGGCCACTCCGAGGGTGTCCTTCCCCTTACTGCAGGAGCAAAGCGGCCGAGATGAGAGAAGGGGAAGGGTCTAATGATACTAGTAACAAATTTTGTATTTGTTATGTTTTTTTTTACCATGTAGGAGTCCTGTACTATTTTATTTCTCTCTCTTTCATATGGAACTAAGTGTATTGACATATTGTGTTTCCTAATTAAGGATTGAAGTATCAAGTAAGATATATTAAGTTTATTGCTCCAGAAAATTAGCAATATGGTTATTCTTGGTGTCAGTTTGCATAGCTGAGATGAGTATGTATTCTGAATTACAGTTGAAGTCTGACGAATATGACCGTATTTATAACCCGGTAACCAAACTGCTATCAACAAAATCTGCATTCTACTGAAAACATTCAGAATTGATCACGAGCAGATGGTGGCCTCAATCACTATAAGGAAAGAGATTAGTATCCTGTACACTTGCTTCTCCATACTATAAGCTATCGAACCTTTAAAAAGGCTGTATGCGTTCTTTGAACTGTAACAGTACTCTGTCAAGGATTCATCAGGGATGGCTGGACTCACCTTCACGACATCACCCATCCTTGGCTTCTGGTTTGGGTCATTCGCTGGCTCATGGTTAAGCCTTGGCCTTCATTCCTCTTTCAAGGGGAAGTTGCAAGGCACCTCTATACAATAAATCTGTTATTGTTGAATTTGGAGCAAATCCTGCAGAGACATCTGAAATCATGGTAAACTGTTAGTTCTTGCATGCATGGAACGAGAATCTGAATTCATGAAAAATTGTTGAAATCTTATACGTACAGGTGTCAAATAATTCATGCAGTAACTACAAAACATCACAGAAAAGACACTTCAGCATAACATTTGAATCAGTATGGAAAAATTACCAGCAAAGGGGAACTTTTGGTTTGTTAAAGGGTAAGCAGTTCAAGGGTGACTCATGAGGGGTACAAAAACGAAGAATTTCCTCAGAAATGGTGAAGGTATGGGATTTGCCAATTGCCAGGGACAACCTAGGAAACCTCCTACTAGATGATGAAAAATTCCTGTGGAAGACAGTAGTTATGGGCAAGATGGATGCTCGAGCTCTGGAAACAAACTAGGCTAGTTTGCAAATAGCAATAAAGGATCTATTTCCAGAGACTTTACATAAGCAAACTAACATATAATATGAGATAGACTTGTTTGATTCTCGAAGGATTCGAGACCGAATCCTTCCACTTAAATAGAACTCTATGACATCCCAATGTAAGATCCACTCCGTTGAAGTTGATCTACATTATTTTAAGTAACTAAAAACAAAAACAAAAAAAAATCATGTATTTTGAATACTTTTTACCTATCCATCAAGTATGCGCAAAATAGATGATCAAAATAACATATTGTTTAGATCTACATCTTTAAATATATAAATTCTCGATCCGACCATTTCATCATGATCTAAACACTTAAAAACCCTCACAAACTAATTTTTTTAAAATTTCAGATATTATATACTGTTAAACTAACCTACTCACTATTCTGGTCGTCCATTTTGTGCCTACTTGATGGCATGGGCCCGAGCCCGGGCTCTAGATCAGCAGAGTCGTGCTGGAGCCGGGCTCTAGATCTGCGAACTCCGCTGCTCTTCGCTTCGATCTTAGGCGTAAGAAAATTGAGGAAGAAACTCACCTTGATCCCCGCGCCGATCCGAATCACCGCCAGCTCGAATTTCTTCTTGCCTCTTCCCTTTCTCTTCTTCGGCTAGCCCAATACCAGTGGTCAGAAGATAAGCCGATTTCTTCCTTCTCTCTTCTCTCTCTTCCAACAAAACAAACAACCCCTAAAAAATATCTCTCTACGTCAAGACTTCAACTTTAGAAAGGAAAAAAAAGAAAAAGAAACAAAAAACGTACCTCACTTCAAGAAATTAAAATATTAATTGCACATTAGCGCGGGTATGAGAACGTCAGCAGCCTACTTTCATTCGTTATTTAATCACCAGTCTACATCTGAAAAAAGAGTCAGGACGATATCGCTGTAGAGATGCAATTAATATGATTATAATGGAAGAAAAAGAAAAAAGAATGGGAACACTCGTAACTTTGTATCTTAGAATTTCTTTTCTTTTCAGAATATCGCTCTCACTCTTTTACTGATGCGTTAGATCTCGCTAACAAAATACGACATCTAGTAATTCTATATGATTAAAACGAGTCTCCGATATCATTAATCTATGCGTTATAAACTCAAACGAGCTCGTTGGAGATGGAGAGGATTTGGATCCAAGCTTTCCAAACACGAGGAGAAAGTGTTATACTCGATAGACTTTTGCTATCAATTCATAAAGATTGATATATCTAAATTGAATTATGATGCACATTATTGGCATTATCCTTTCACATTTCTTTGTAAATTATGAAAATTAATAGAAAAAACAGTGGCTGCACAAAATTTGACGGTCAAGAAAATTTTCCAGTAAATTTGTGTTTTGAGTTTGAAGTTTGATTGGATGAGAGAACCCTTTCCTTGAGGAAATTTCTCAATTAAAAAAAAAGGGCATTATTATACATACATCTAGTTACTTGCCCATTTCCGTACTATTTCCCTTTTACTGTTATAATGAAAGAAGGTTTTCTTTTTTTTTTTTCCCTTAATTGGCAAATATGCCGTATTCATCTAAGAAATGGATCAAAGTATTATACAGTTATACTCGAATTTTTTTTTTTTCACGGAAAAGAAAGGGAAAAAAAAGGTAATTATACTCACTCCAACTTTAGATTCCAAACATCTATTGAAAAGGCCCAGTGCCAAGAGTATATGGATGAGCTCCAGAAAATCCAGATTCAAAACTAGGCCTAGTTATTTTCTCTTCTACAAAAAAAAAATGTGCTTAAGATTATAATGTCTGACTAACGTTTTTTTCCCTTTCTAAAAAAAAATATGTCTTATTTTATTAATCTTCTAAATATTAGTTCCACGAGTCAGTGATAAAAGGGTTGGGTTGAAAACTGGGAGGTCCAGGTTCAAGATCAGGCTACAGTGTTTATTCAGGAAAAAAATTCTTCCCCCTACCCAAAAAGGAGGAAAAAAAACTTGTAGCATTGTATTATCATAATGTAAAAAAGGAAGCGCATTATATGGGAAAAGAAATTCTCTTTATTGTCACGTGTTTAAAAATCAAAATCACGATGACTAAGAATTTACAAAGTGATAGTAACTTTTATACGCAGTCTTTGTACATGGTTAGTATTTCCCACGTATTAATACGCTCATGCAAATCAATCTGAAAATCCCCATTACTTAGTGCAGGTGGAGAAATTCGAATTCACAATCTTCAGCAAAAGAAATGTTTTGCAGCTTAAGATATGCATCGAAGAAGTTCACACGCTCTTTTTATCTTTTTTTTTTTAATTTATTTGAGGAAACAAGTTAAGTGCTCTCTTGGATACATCCTTAATTTGGTTTCCCTCACGTGTCATAATAAATCAATCATCTCGACTCTTGATTTGCACCATGGTTAATTGCTTCTTTAAAATGTAAAGTTCATTCATCTGGTCCTATAGACCAACTCACATGCGGATTTAACTCTTGTTTATCACCGCAAACAACAACAACAACAACTAAGTCATTTGTTTCAAGTATTTAGGGTAGGCTACATGAACCAAAAGAGAATTACACCGAAACGGGCACATGAATCAGCTTTCTTCACTCATTCCTACCGAGCAATATGCCTCCACTAAGACCTAATTTGATACGTTCTGCTCGTCGGACTGGCGCATCTGTAGGTTTACATCGCACATGACCAAACTATCGTAGGCGGTTTTCTCTTATCTTATCTTCTATAGAGGCTAAGCCTATCTTAGTACGTATATCCTCATTTCTTACCTTATCTCTTTTCGTGTTACCACACATCCAACAAAATATGCGTATCGCATATCTCTGCTACACTCATATTCTGAGTATGATATCTCTTTATAACCCAATATTCTGTGCCACATAACAAAGCTAGCCTAATAGCAGTCCGATAAAACTTTCCTTTTAGCCATAACATAATATCACGATCACATAAAACTCCTTTTGCGTTCCTCCATTTCAACCAGCTGCTTGGATCTTATGGTTGACATCACTATTGATCTCCTCATCCTTTTCAATAATAGAATTCAAGTATTTAAAATGACTGCTCATCCCATGTTTAACCCTTATTTATCACTAATAAAAATAAAAATCTTAGTTGCACCGAACAGTAAGAGTGCAAGTGAGTCGGGTAAATCTTACTCAAACTGCGATCAACCTGAATTTTGAGTTGGATGGATCTGACTTTTGTCGGGTTGGGTTGCACATACATTGAAAAATTCCAACCCGAAATCAGGTTGGGGTCCGGTAGACCCTTTGTACAACCGACCCAATCTGAACCGGAATAGTAGCTTAACATACATATAATTATAAGACCTATAATATAGACTCATTATCTAATACACTTTACACATAAATATACATAGTTATATACCAATCTAGATCCTAATCAATTTTTGTTTAACAAAAAGGGGGGGCGCTTTAATACTCCCACCACATTATTAAATGATATTAAATCCATTCATCTTGCTCCACATGTTTTAAAACACTCATAAACAAAAATTCATACATTTTTAAGTTTAATTACTCATGCATTAAGTGACTGTAAAATGAACGATTTTCAATTGTCAAAAAACTCTTCATTTTACCGCCACTTAAAAATGAGCATATGACATTCAAAATTCATCATACATAATGTGCAAGGCTTTTAAAATATATAGATCAATATAAATGAAATGGATCGTCTAATTTCATTAGATAACATGCACTTTTGGAAGTGATCATAACTTGCTTAGTTATACTCTTTAAGAGTATTTATTAAAGCCTCACCCTTTTTATTATATTGATATGTAACTTGGAAGTTTTTTAATATGCACTTTTGAGACATGAGCTTGTCTTCAACCTGAGCCAACCCAACAGGATGCCACCCTACCCAGAGGCAAGCCACACATCTTGAGATGGGCAATAATATCATAGCATATTGTAACAAACAAAAGAAATACACAATGTTTCTCAGATATCTTACGAGTACACAGAGACACATGAAGTAGTTGAAATAAGCATGAGAGGAACTCAACTTGCCAACACAAAACAATAGCAGTGAACCATCCATAAATTCTGACAGAAAAAGAACTAATACTGAAGAAAAATTCAGGGGTAAAAGATTCAGGGCAACGTGCACTCTTACACATTAGATTTGAATTTATCAAGGAAATCATGAAATAAGCATGCGTCCACAAGCAAGAAAGAGCGAAATCTCAGTGCCACAAGTAGGAATAGGTGATGCTCATGTCACACAACAGCAGCAGACACATCGCAACCTGACAATTTAAGACGATCTTAAAAGTCACAAGATATGGTAAGAATGCTAATTCAACAAACTAATAACATATCATAATTATTATAATCTCTAGACACCAGGAAAAATTGTTAATTTTGTGGTCAATTTTTTCACTTACGGGTGTGTTTGGTTGCAAGGAAGTGGGCGGAAGTAAGGAAATGGGGAAATATAATTGCTCACTTCCCTATCTATCCAAACACCGGAAAAGGAAAATAAGAAAAACCCCTTTTCCTTTTTCTTCTCTCTTTTACACAACCATTTCCTCACTTCCAGAGTGCAACAGTTAATTTTGTGGTCATATAAATCTCATTATAATAAGTTGTAGCATAAAACAGTTAATTTTTTGGTCATGTAAGTCTGACTTGCATTCTAATTACAATTCATTTTTTATTTTTCTTAATTAATTTTTATTTTAATATTATTTTGCGGTCAACTTTGTGGTCAACTTTTCCCCTTCCACTTTCCATTACCATCCAAACACCGAAAAAGGCATAACATTTTTCAAACGACACTTCCCAACAACATCTAAACACCGGAAAACTTACTAACCAATTCTCAAGTTCCAAAGGGAACTAATACCACTTCCTCACTTCCTTACTTCCTCACTTCCACCCTTAACCAAACAGGCCCTACGAGAATCAAAAACATCGTAAAACGCAATACAATTTCTCACTGTTATTTTATATTACCAATTAAATACAGTAAAACTTGCTTGAATGTAAGTCACTTACAACTATAAAAGAGTTTACTAATTATAACTCCAATATTTACGGTCACTTACGACAACCAAACATTCCCTTAGAGTACTTCACCACTGAAGACTGAATATTGAAATGATGCAAATTCACCCATATTAGCGCCTAGACACCACAGACAGCAAACAATGAGTACTGACCCTCCCTAGTAGAGATAATCTAAAATAAGATAAGCACACCTCCGGTACAATCATTGTGATTGTTCATGTCACTAGCCATATGCTATTTATACACCATAGACTACCAAAATCATCAAAGGCTTGATAACATGCAGCCTAAAACATGATACTATCACTATTTAGGGGAACAAAGGTCAACCATGAAAATAAAACGAGGAAAATAAAACAAAATGAACAGAAGAAACTTAAATGCTTCATATGATAGTCAAAGTCATTCCAGGAACATAACATCCGCTTAAAACTATTAATCAACTCAGTTTCCAGGCGAATATGCCAAATACAACAAAATATGTTCTCATTTTGTTGAAGAAACAAAAGGTAGACACTAATAATGTTCAAAGACCATTGTAACTAGGGGTGAGCAGAGCTCGGTTATAACCGAAATAACCGACCAAAAATCGAAACCCGAATCCGAACCGAACCGAATTGCTCTAATTCGGTCGGGTTTCGGTTTTGTGTTCCAAAACCCGAATAGACCGAACCGAACCGAATTTCTCACCCTATATATTAACCTACTCAAATTCAATTTAGTGAATCATATAGTTCATAATAAAAACTGGTGGAAACTTATCTCATTAGTTTTAGTAATACCATCTTTTTTATGTTGAATATGTGAAAGCAATATTAAGTACACCATCACAATTGAGAATAATATTTATATTAATATAGTTCTTTTTTTCATTCTTATCATTAAAAGTTAGTAATAATTATATGAGTTTTGATATAAGAGCTCAAATACGGTGTAAAGTTTTAGAATATGAAATTTTCAATTCAGATTAAGCTTAAAATCTTTTTCTTATTTCTAATTTGAGTAATGGATATTTGAGATTATAATATTAATGATGATAATATAATGGTGATTAAAAAATGTAAGAAATGATGGCAATATATTGACCTAACCGAAAAAACCGAAAAACCGAACCGAACTAAGTCGATTCGGTTCGGTTCGGTTACTAAGTCTAATCGGTTCGGTTCGGTTTTGCAAAAATTAGTAAAAACCGAACCGAACCGACCGATGCTCACCCCTAATTGTAACACAGATAATAAATCAATTCTCTTGCAACCAACATCATCATCAATTCCCTTGTAACAAACAACATCCTATTCTTAGTTCCACTTGAATATTTCCAACCAAGGCACTTGTTGACGCGTCAGATTTGTTCTCTTCTGATCTATGTTGTGGCCTCATACTGCCTAAAAGGTAAAAAGAAGGGTCTTATTTATTGCCCATACTAATTGGTCCACTAAGTATCCATGACTCTGGGATCTTTTTCTTGATAAATAATATTTTAAAAACTTTCACCACCTTCGTTTTTGATCCTCAATGAACAAAAAAAATTAGAACAGATAAGTAGAAACATACAAATTATGTATTAATAAAAAATTATCCAAAACCAAAAAAAATGTAAAGCACTTTGAATCCAGGCTTAACGTTGTGCCCCATGACTGACCCTTCCGATTATAGTATGAATACTCCGATGAGTAGCTAAAATGCAAGCATAATCAATCCCAAAACCTAAAGAAATAAGCAAATAACTATAGAAAAATATTCTATCAACAATTTTCAGTTTTGCACAAAAGGGACATGCATACACAAGGATTCTACAAATTTAGGAAAACCGAACTAATACATCCAGTACATAACAAAGGAAAACAAAAATAGATAACAAACAAAAAACCAAAAATTAAAAATTGTGAAATACATTTAAAAAAAAGGCAATAACTAAAATAATGGAACTATAAAGTATAAACTATATCAGAAACACACAGAATGAGATGCACATAAATGAAAAAGTATGAGAAATAGTAAAAAATAAAGAAGATAACACATGATTTGTGTGTGGCCTATGTATTGAATATAAAAAACAACACCCATTCAAGTGATTTATCAAATGAACCAGATAGACTTGGTAATTCTGTAAGCACAAAAGGGAGTTACTAAAGACCAATACCAGCAAGACAAACTCAATCTAGGAAGAAACAAGAGAAGACAAGTGTACGAGGGATAACCGAAGAAGTCATAATATATTTAAAAATATCCATGTAGATATCTAATATGACTATTTTGCATGAAGGTGTCAGGGCTGGCTCACATCAGAAGCACCTGAGCAACCGCTCAAGGCCCCACTACTGAGAGGGCCCCATATCATATGAGACCCTTGGTGGAAGACGGCCCTGGGAGCCTCAGCTTGTACCAGCTGCCTTTTTTTACAATAATGGCCCAAAATGAGAAGGCCTTAAATGAGGTCCACTTCACGTCGATCTCAAGCAAGCAGTGCAATTCAAAATCTTTCATTTGATGATTTATAGTTCCAGGGTAGGATTCATGTAACGAGGGATCCTTTCTTTTCTCTGGAGAAAAAAATAGCATGCAAGCCCATCGCTGGCCAGCCTCCTCCACCTGAAACTGATCAAAGTGAAGAGTGCCACCAGTACCGGAGTGAAACGGGTTAGAGACGAACATCAAGAACTCACTCAATGGATGGCGGATCACGAGGGAACTGAACTGGGTATTTTAGAACTGATGATGATGTTGTTGCAATAGCTTGCATGCAATGTGTTTACGTTAATGCCTGAGAGAAAACGTTATCGACCAAATAATTTTTATGCCTTAATTTTACTTTGATCAATTTTTCTTTCAACTGTTAGAGAGCTAAGTTAGATATGGGAAACAACGGTATGTCAGGCTTCAAAATGGAAGTTGGTTATTTACATAATGCTTCCTGATCAATAGATACTTTGGTGGATTGGTTCCGTATGACTGCCTACCAACTATTTGAGAAAACGTATGCTCGGAAATCGGAATCAAGTCTGATCACCCACTATACTGGTTGGTTTTCAAATGAGAGTGTTAAGAGTACAGAATGGTTCTGCTTTCTTGGCTTGATGTGGTCTAATTCAGTTCATGATCTCAAGCAGAAAAATTAAGAATTACAAGACCATACAGATAATGTCCTGTTGAAGTTTTAGGTCACCTGAGCCTCTTTTAAGTGTGCAAATCCTCGAATATAGTTCTCAAATTGAAGTAAAACCAACCAAATCTTCCATGGACCCCGAAAAGAAGAGCAATATTGGATTTTTCACTCCACTGTCTTAGTTGTTATCTTTAAGCTAACCCACCTAGCTTAAAAGTTATAGTTTTATTTAAATTAAATGTCTTTTAGTTTTAGCATATAATTTTTTCTTACGTATTATGTTGACGAATTATGTTAAAAAGGACCCAATTTTTTATTTTCGCACAGGGCCCTCGAAATGTTTGAGAGGGCCCTGGAAGGTGTCAAACTAAGTATACCCCCAATTTAAGTACAAAGATAACTCGATCCCAAACAGAGTTTGTCCTTTGTCATATCTCCAATGAACCTCAAATTACAAGGGTGTTCATAGGAGGAAAGGAAGATGGACAAAAGTCATTTGCCAAACCCAAATGACAACCTAAAGGGTATAAATTTTAAGGGTACAAATTTGACTCTTCAATGGGAAGTCTGAACCATGTCAAAGGCCCTGGTACAAGAGAAACAATATCTTTTTTAAGAAAGAACCCTCATTTAACAGCAAAATTAATTTAAAATGGAAGTTAAAACCTAGGGATGAGATACACAGTACCTGGTCAAACAAGTTTTTGCGACTTGTTTAGAAAAAAAATAAAACTTGTAAAACTAAATGTATTAGATGAAATCGAATTGGTTTTGGCTACATATTAGTCAAGTAAATCAACTAGCCATTAATTTTAACTACTCATTACTGCGTTCCATATGTTAACAAAGTATAACCCACGAAAGAATGCGTAAGATGGCCATGGTCTATCATCCATTTGTAATGTGGTATCATCAGAATTAAGCAACAGGACATTGTGTATAAACAATCTTATAGTATAAAATAAAACCATTATCTCAAAACTTAATCAACAAGTGCATCTAACATCATTGTGTATAAAACTAGACAAACAGCACACGAATTACCAAACAATATCCCAAATATCAAACCACATCAAAATCAAATACAAACAAACAATCAGATCCAAACAAACAACCCAACAAGCAAAAATATAACTAGAATGGAACTGCATGTGAAAACTTTAAACCAAAAATGTACTCTAAACATATAGGCAGACAGAATAGATCCTGCAAGGTTATATAAACGCAGCAAGATCCGATTCAAAAACAAACACTGAGGTCCAACATCTAAATGAACATTCATTCAAAAGAAGACACTAAATAGTTCCAAAAGACTTTAAGAAGCGGTACCAAAACAATCTCCAATATCCGAAACCCGAAACCCGTTAGGCTGTGAGGACGACGGCGCCGCCGGCCTCCTTGATCTTCTTCTCCGCGGTCTTGGACACGAGCTTGGCCTTGACGACGACGGGCTTCCCCTCCGGCAGCATCCCCTTGCCGAGCACCTTAAAGTAGCCGTACTGCCCCACGTCGATCATCGGGGCGGATCCGGACCCGATCTGCTCCTTCACCGACTCCGGTATCAGCGACCAGAGCTTGTCGACGTTGACGGTGGGGCAATGGAACTTGTTCCTGAGGCGGTGAAAGTACCGCATACCGACCTTGCCGAAATACCGGGATGGTACTTGTCGAAGAGGATCCGGTGGTGGTGCATGCCACCGGCGTTACCTCGACCGCCGGGGTGCTTGCGGTGCTTGCCAATGCGGCCGTGGCCGGCGCTGACGTGGCCCCTCTTCTTCCGTTTCTTCTTGAAGCGGGTGGTCATGGTGAGGGGTTTGTTGTGGGTGACGGCTGGTAGGGTTGGGCTTGTTTGGGGGGAGAAATGAGAAGCGAGAGGGGAGAGGGTTATATGAGAGGAGAGATTGAACTGGGGCCGTTGGATTTAGGGTTGGGGCTAATATGCTATTGGGTTGGGTTACAGCTCGGCCCATTCCTCTTATATTGCTCCTTGTTTAATTATTTTAATCTTTGCTGCGTGGTTCAGGCCCAAGCCAATAGGAAAACTTCACTTTGTTAAGTTAGCCATACTGTTGAGAAAGCAAGAATACTTGAGCTACTCGTTCACCCGCTCAATGACTGAAATTACAAGGGCTGTTTGTTTCGCTGCAAAATGTCACAAATCGTAAGTCAACCTATTAGAATATTTTCGGTGGGGTGAAGTAGTGAAGAAGAAAAAAATATTAGAATATTTTCGATTAAATTCTCTCTACTTTTTTTTCATTGATAACTAAAGTAATAATATAATGTTACATTGGCTAGACTACTCTGATTGTTAATCTTGATTAACTATAGAGAGAGAAGATTGTTGGACATGCAATAGATTTAATGCGGATAAAATAGGTCATGAATCAAGAATCATAGAACATCGCAAAATTAGAATGCATAATCAAATAACCCTAATACTCAAATCTCCATATCTGAAGCCATTGAAGAAGATTGGATGAAGATTAGAGAAGATCCTTGATTCCTTCTTTTTGATCCTGCAAACCCTAATGCAAAGATCCTCTTTTCTCTGTCTCCTTTTCCTTTCACAAAACCTCCAGAAAATCTTTTAGCGATGGGGTATATCAAAAATGAGCGCAGGTTTTGTATTTCTTTGCAGGAGGAGAAAAGTGGGTCGCACATTTGCAAATAAACCCCTTGAAATAAAACCTTTCCATCATGGTACCCTTTATATTTCAAGAGACTATATAACTATATAAATGTGACTTTAATATGGGCATAATATTATATCAGTTAACTTTAATAGGAATCCAATGTCAATTAACCAAGGTTATTGGTCCATCTTTAATGTGAAATTAACAAAGATGACAATAACCGTCACCCCCTATTATAGTACGCCACGTAAACACCAGATTGATCAAGAGACTATAAAAATGAAGTGCACTATTACATTTAGATTATCCAATATTTAACAACTAATACTCTGCCCAGTTCTGCTCTGCTATGTTTTGTAGCTGGAATTCTCTCTACGTATAATGATAAGTATACTAACAAAATACGACAGGCTAATTACTTAACGACTCGTACTCATGACGTAAAATGTTATAAGCTAATTATCCAACCATTCGTATTCGCAATGTAAGGCTAATAAAGGTTTCGTAGAAGTTAATCCAAGTGTACAAGAAAAGGACTAGAGTGCTAATTGAAACTCTTGTTAATTTTTATTTTTCCCCTCAAGAAAGAAACTTCTTTCTTCATGAAACTCTCCTCTCTCCCAAGGTGGTAACTTCTGTTTCTTTCAAGGGATTACTTCGTGTTCTCCATAGTACTCCTCCTTAAAAAAAAAAAAAAAAAGAAATAAACAAACAGTGTTTTACAATTATAAGAACTGCACAACTTCAGGCTACAGCTCAAACTGAACCATGATGCCAATTATGTGCCAACAGAGCCAATTCCTGCTAGTTCTGGCCCTGGCCACATTCTCACTTGCCAGTCCACCTGGGCCTGTGGTCCGTTGCCGGTCCGGCACTGCCGACTGCAACCTGACCAACGCCTATGGCGCCTTCTCGGACCGCTCCACCTGCCACGTTGCAGCCGTGGCCTACCCCCGCACCGAGCACGACCTCCTCCTCACTGTCTCAGCTGCAGCATCCAAGAACCAACACATGAAGGTGGTCACTGCCCACTACCACAGCATCCCCAAGCTGTCGTGCCCCGGTGGCCCGAGTGGAACCGGCCTCCTGATCAGCTCGGAGCGGCTGAACAGAGTGGTGCGCGTCGACGCGAAGCGTAAGCGGATGACAGTGGAAGCCGGGATCAAATTGTCGGAGTTGCTTGATGCTGCGGCCGAGCACGGGCTGGCCCTGCCGCATTCACCGTACTGGCTCGGCTCACGCTCGGGGGATTGCTGGGGACCGGTGCACATGGGAGCTCATTCGTCGGGAGGGGATCGGCGGTGCACGAGTACGTCGTCGGGATGAAACTGGTGGTCCCGGCTCGGAATCCGGTGGATGGATACTATGCTAGGATTGTGAACCTAAGAAGAGGTGATCCTGACCTGTTGGCTGCAAAAGTTTCTCTTGGTGTCCTTGGTGTTGCATCTCAGGTACATGCAGATATCAAACTAAACAATATGCGTTATGTTTTTATCATAGAAATAAAAGCTACATATATAATTAGAACTAGTTAAGAATATGCAGTGTCCCCTGTAGATGACCCCGTGGCCAGGCCCGGAGTGTGCTTGAGGTTGCCCGGTTGAATTCTTGTGGGGAGGCAGCTGGCTTTCTTTGAAAAAAAAAAACAAAGAATATCAAGTGTGTATTTTTGTTGTGACAAGCAGGTTACGATCCAATTGGAGCCGATGTTCAAGAGGTCGATCACCTACAAACTGATGAAAGACGATGACTTGGAGCAGAGAATCGTGGATTTTGCGAAGAAAACTTACTACGGGGACATCAACTGGTACCCGTCACAAGGCCAGGCGATCTATCGGTACGATTTCAAGGTTCCAGTTTCGACACCAGGAGAAGGGGTGAACGATTTCACCTTTTTTCAGCCGCAGAATGCATCAGTTCTTCGAGCCAAAAGAAATCTAGGCATCTTTTCACTCCTCTTTCCCTTTTTTTGTTTTCCCCTTGAATCTTGAAACTTTTGGACCTAATATGTGATTTTTTATTTGCTACTCTTTTTCCCATGCCAGAAGTTCGAGCAGAGATGACAGGGAATGCAAACCTGAGATGCTTGGCAGCACGCCAATTGATAACTGCAGTTGCAGAAGGCTTGGGCCTCAAGAACAAGAAAAGTCTAAAATTTGAGGGCTACCCAGTAATCGGATATCAAAACGACATGCAAGCTTCAGGTTAAAATTTGCTACAAGAACTTCTAATTCTTTCTTTAACTACTTCAACTAAATGTATTGATGCATTCAGGATCGTGCCTGAATGCACCTGAGGACGCTGTCTGCCCATGGGATCCACGAATTCACGCATACTTCGCTTACAATACCGCAGCCAGCATCCCCTCTCCAACATCACCAGCTTCCTCGCTGACGTCAAGAAGCTCCGCGAAACAAACCCCATCGCGCTCTGCGCCATTGATGGCTACATCGGGTTCATCATCAGGTTCATGAAAAAGTCCACTGCCTACCTCGGCAAGACTGAGGACTCAGCAGACATCGACATGTCGTACTACCGTTCTCGAGACCCCAAGAGACCGCGACTGGACGAAGACGTGATGGAGGAGATCGAGCAGATGATGTTGTTCAAGTACAGTGGCTTGCCTCATGTGGGGAGAATAGGAAAGTGGGGTTTATTGGGCTGAGAGAGAAATTGGGAGTCAGGTTGAACAAGTTTGTGGAAGTGATGCAAAGGTTTGATGAGGGAGGGCTCTTCTCTTCAGACTGGAGTGATGCAGTGTTGGGGTTGAGAGGGAAGGAGCCGGTGATGGTGAGGAAAAGGTGTGCACTTGATGGGTTGTGTATCTGCTCTGTTGACGAGCATTGTGCACCTGAAGAGGGGTATCTCTGTAGGCCAGGGCTGGTCTATGAGAAGGCTCGGGTGTGCAGAAAAGTCCGGTGAGGAAAAAAAAACCAGAGGAGAATGTGTTTGTGATTGCATCAAAGATGTTGATTTAAATAAGCATGAAGAAAATTTTCAGAATTCATTTAGGATGCTCTTTAAAATGTATTCTATTAAATTTTTTTCTTTCGTGTTTTCGTACATTTGCTCTGTCAATGTATGTATATAACACCTTTGAGGAGATTCTAATCTCTCAAAAAATTCATACTTTGACTTCATCCCAAGATATATTTTCTCCCGCAATGTGTGATTGTTTCATTAATATTTTATCCTCGTAGGCTAAAATAAAATACTCGTATTCTTAGAAATGTTCGTTGTATGTTATGCAAGTGGCCGTAACATTAGGAAAAAAAGTAGTGATAACAATAAATGTAGAATTTGGATCTAGACTAGTTTGAGGATAATAGTCCAGCTTGAACGCAGGAAAAACTCTTACGCCAAAAGACAAAAAACTCTTATCAAAGTTAATAAATTCTCCCCAAAGGAAGAACTATTGTGAAGCAATCCCAGCTATCTTTATTATGCGAATGAATTTCAGTGAGCCACCCATATTATTATTGGTCTGCCTAATATTTGTTGAATTGTTGTGTAGTAAACATATAATAATATAAAAATCATACTATTTGACTATAATTTTTTGAACTTAAAATGGATTCAAAAAAGAGTGTAATGTGATCGTCTGTTAATTTCACATTAAAGATGGACCAATAACCTTGGTTAATTGACATTGGATTCCTATTAAAGTTAACTGATATAATATTATGCCCATATTAAAGTCACATTTATATAGTTATATAGTCTCTTGAAATATAAAGGGTACCATGATGGAAAGGTTTTATTTCAAGGGGTTTATTTGCAAATGTGCGACCCACTTTTCTCCTCCTGCAAAGAAATACAAAACCTGCGCTCATTTTTGAGATACCCCATCGCTAAAAGATTTTCTGGAGGTTTTGTGAAAGGAAAAGGAGACAGAGAAAAGAGTATCTTTGCATTAGGGTTTGCAGGATCAAAAAGAAGGAATCAAGGATCTTCTCCAATCTTCATCCAATCTTCTTCAATGGCTTCAGGTATGGAGATTTGAGTATTAGGGTTATAAGATTATGCATTCTAATTTTGAGATGTTCTATGATTCTTGATTCATGGCCTATTTTATCCGCATTAAATCTATTGTATGTCCAACATTTGAGATTATGGTAAAAGGAGACAGAGAAAAGAGGATCTTTGCATTAGGGTTTGCAGGATCAAAAAGAAGGAATCAAGGATCTTCTCCAATCTTCATCCAATCTTCTTCAATGGCTTCAGGTATGGAGATTTGAGTATTAGGGTTATAAGATTATGCATTCTAATTTTGAGATGTTCTATGATTCTTGATTCATGGCCTATTTTATCCGCATTAAATCTATTGTATGTCCAACATTTGGTATCAGAGCCGTGTTAAGAATCAATACAATCTTGGATTAAAGATTATGGTAAATTAGGGTTTTGATTAATGTTTAATAAAATCAATTTTGATCTTTTAATTGTGGAATTGATAGAGGATTACATAACCCTAATATCATGTTCATACTCCTCTAATTATGCAATTAATAGGGATCAAAATTCAGGATTAAGAAACCCTAATTTTCCCTAATTTTTGGTATAAATCGTCGGAACAGGAACTGCCTCAAATAACTGTTTCGTCGACTGTTAGTCGACTAGCAAAAATATATAGTCGACTAATTTATTTTCCCGAAAGTTGAAAACTCTCTGTTTCTAACAGGAGTCGACTTGTACTTTGGATTAGTCGACTAGTAAAGTGTATAGTCGACTAACCATTTTTGCCAAGTCGACTAATTTTTAATCGAGAGTTGTCTTCCAACAGGAGTCGACTAATAAAATTTTGTAGTCGACCAATAAAAAATTTATAGTCGACTAATTATATGGGTATAGTCGACTAATCTTTCTTTGCCCTAGTCGACTGGACCTAAATGTGTAGTCGACTTGACTTGACCCAAGTCGACTAATCCTTCATTGTAGTCGACAATGCTTGTTAATGATCAATCATTAAAGTATGTTACACATTTAAGTTATTGTGTTAATATTGATTGATGCTTGGTCAAGTAATGTATTGAGGTATTATGGCTTTACTCAAATAAAAGGATTAGAGAATATTATTGGTTAGTTTTGTATTCATATGGCTTATTGATTTAGTAATTGCCAAAGTGACCTATATTAGTAAACCTATGAATATATAACTACATAAAAGACTTGTCATGAGGGTGGCATAAAAGACAATAATATTCTCGATGGCGGTTCTAGTTAGGAGATTGGGACTGGCCCAAAGGAAAGTCTCTTTCAAATAATTATGAATCGGAGTAGGGTAGTGTAATTTATGTAACTTAGTGGTGTGGAATTGGATACCCAAAGGTAACATGACTTACTATCTAAGTGACATAAATTATATTAGACCTACGTAGGTGATAAAAGTTCTCACCTAAAGAGTGAACACTAGATATGCTTAGGTTTCGCCCAAAGGAGAAATCAAAGTGATATCAATAGTTCATCTTAATTAAATTTAAGGTTATTGTATTGATAAGTGGCCTAATGTGAGCAATGTCCTATTATGTTTCAGTGAACGTCCCTACTTCCCTTCACACTCATGCCACTAGCATTCCAGCCTTGGATGGTACAAACTTCTCAGAGTGGTTTGAACATGTACAGTTTACACTGGGTGTTCTGGATCTAGACATGGCTCTAATAGTTGATAAACCTGATGAAGTAACTGCTGAAAGTACAGCAGAACAGGTCAGCCATGCCAAAGCTTGGGAAAGGTCGAATAGACTCAGTCTCATATTCATAAAGATGACCATAGCCAATAACATCAAGACTTCCCTCCCACATACTACTAATGCATCTGAACTTTTATCTGCTGTAAGAGACCGATTTAAGTCTGCAGATAAGTCATTAGCTGGCACCCTCATGGCTGAACTTACCACCATAAAATATGATGGTAATAGAGGAGTTCAACAACACATTCTAAATATGACTGATAAGGCTGCTAAGTTAGGATCACTGGGTATGAAAGTGGATGAATCCTTCTTGGTACAGTTCATCCTTAACTCACTTCCTTCTCAGTTTGGGCCATTCAAGATTCACTACAACACTCATAAAGATAAGTGGAATTTGAATGAGCTAACTGGTATGTGTGTACAAGAGGAAGTGAGACTGAGGCAAGAAGGGCATCACTCAGTATTGGCAGTAACTCAAGGAGGTATCCATAAGAAAGGTAAATATGGAAGAGGTAAGAGATTTCCATCAAAGAAAGGGCATGACCACGAGGAAAGTAGCCAAGGTCATGGAAAGGTCTTCACTGTCAAGTGCTACTTCTGTGACAGAAAGGGACATGTGAAGAAGGACTGCAATAAGAGGAAAGCTTGGTTCGAAAAGAAAGGTATAAATCTTTCTTTTGTATGTTTTGAATCAAATCTTGCTGAAGTTCCTTCTAATACTTGGTGGATTGACTCTGGAGCCACAACTCACATAACTAATTCAATGCAGGGATTCCTTACAACCCGAAAACCGAAGGAAAGTGAGAGATTCGTCTTTATGGGAAACCGTCTCAAAGTGGAGGTCGAATATGTTGGTACTTATCGACTACTCTTGGAGACGGGACATCAGATGGATCTTGAAGATACTTTTTATGTACCTTCGATTTCTAGGAACTTAATGTCAATATCCAAATTAGATATTTTTAGATATTCTGTTTTATTCAGTTGTGGAAAATTTAATGTATAATTCAATTCCGGTTGGACATGAAATTTTATGTGATGGTTTATATAAAATTTCATTGAATGATGAGTTTGCACAATTTTTATTATCTCTGTATTCGAATGTTGGTATTAAACGTGGCTTAATAAATGAAAAATCCTCAATCTTGTGGCATAGAAGACTGGGGCATATCTCCAGGGATAGAATTATAAGATTAGTGAAGAATGAGATTTTGGATAACCTAGACTTCACTGATTTTGACGTGTGTGTGGATTGCATAAAAGGAAAGCAAACCAAACACGCTAAGAAAGGTGCCACAAGAAGTAAAGAACTCCTTGAAATAATTCATACAGATATTTGCGGACCACTCCCCATTCCATGTTTTACGGGAGAGAGATATTTCATTACCTTTATAGATGATCTGTCACGTTATGGTTATGTGTATCTAATTAATGAAAAGTCTCAGGCTGTTGACATCCTTGAGGTGTTCATTACAGAAGTCGAGAGACAATTAGATAGAAAGGTTAAAATCATAAGATCAGATCGAGGTGGTGAATTTTATGGTAGATATGATGAGTCAGGACAACATCCTGGCCCATTTGTCAAATTTTTAGAAAAGCGTGGTATTTGTGCTCAATACACAATGCCAGGTACGCCTCAGCAGAATGGTGTTGCTGAAAGGCGAAACCGAACTCTTATGGATATGGTTAGGAGCATGATGAGCTTCTCTAATGTACCCATTCCATTGTGGAATGAAGCCTTAAAGACTGCTATGTATATCTTAAACTGGGTTCCTAGTAAGGCAGTCCCAACAACTCCTTTCGAGTTGTGGACTGGTAGGAAACCTAGTTTAAGACATTTACATGTTTGGGGTTGTCCAGCAGAGGCTAGAATATATAATCCACAAGAAAAGAAATTAGACTTAAAAACAATATCTGGGTATTTCATTGGTTATCCAGATAAGTCTAAGGGATACAAATTTTATTGCCCTAACCATAGTACAAGAATAGTTGAAACTCGTAATGCCAGATTCCTAGAGAATGGTGAATTTAGTGGGAGTGATGAACCAAGAAAGGTAGATCTTGAAGTAGTAAGGGTAAATATCCCAATTACCTTTCCTTCAAGAGAAATTGTTGTCCCTCAGCTTGATCATCAAGTTGAGATACCAGAACAACATATTGATATTGGTTCACCACTCCATGAGGATATCGCCATTGAAAATATTGTAGAACCACCGCAACCGGCAGCTTTGAGAAGATCTCAAAGGGAAAGAAGATCTGCCATTTCAGATGATTATGTGGTGTATCTACAGGAATCTGATTATGATATTGGGATAAATAAAGATCCAGTTTCATTTTTACAAGCCATAGAATGCAATGATTCTAGTAAATGGATTGATGCTATGAATGATGAGTTGAAATCTATGGACCAAATCAAGTCTGGGATCTCGTTGAATTGCCTACTAACTGTAAGAAAGTCGGGTGTAAATGGGTCTTTAAGACCAAGCGCGACTCTAAAGGCAATATCGAACGATATAAGGCTAGACTTGTGGCCAAAGGTTTCACTCAGAAGGAAGGCATTGATTATAGAGAAACCTTCTCTCCAGTATCAAAGAAGGACTCTCTTAGAATCATTATGGCACTTGTAGCTCATTATGATTTGGAGTTACATCAAATGGATGTGAAAACTGCTTTTCTGAATGGAGATTTGGATGAGGATATTTACATGGAGCAACCTGAAGGGTTCGCAATTAAAGAACAAGAACACTTGGCTTGCAAATTAAAGAAATCCATATACGGACTTAAACAAGCTTCCAGGCAATGGTATATAAAGTTTAATGATACTATTACATCTTTTGGATTTACAGAAAACACTGTTGATCGGTGTATATATCTAAAGATCAGTGGGAGCAAGTTTATTTTTCTGGTTCTGTATGTGGATGATATCTTGTTAGCCAGTAGTGATCTTGGTTTGCTGTATGAAACTAAAAGTTATCTTACCAAGAACTTTCAGATGGTTGATATGGGTGAGGCAGCTTATGTCATTGGCATAGAGATCTTCAGGGATAGATCTCGAGGATTGCTAGGACTGTCTCAGAAAGGTTATATCAACCGAGTCTTGGAAAGATTTCATATGGAAATGTGTTCAGTCAGTCCTGCACCCATTCAGAAGGGTGACAAATTAAGTGGGAGCCAGTGTCCCAGAAATGACTTAGAAAAGGGTCAAATGCAGAAAGTTCCGTATGCATCAGCTGTTGGGAGCTTGATGTATGCAAGCACTTGTACCAGGCCAGATATCAGTTTTGCAGTTGGGATGTTGGGAAGAAACCAAAGCAATCCAGGAATGGAGCACTGGAAGTTGGCTAAGAAGGTTATGCGGTATCTTCAAGGGACGAAGGACCATATGCTCACATACAGGAGATCAGATCAGTTGGAGGTGATCGGCTATTCGGACTCAGATTTTGGTGGTTGCCCAGATAGCAGGAAGTCTACCTCGGGATTTATTTTCTTGCTAGCAGGTGGGGCAATATCGTGGAAGAGTGTAAAGCAGTCTATCATTGCTTCATCCACGATGGAGGCTGAGTTTATAGCTTGCTTTGAGGCCACAAATCATGCATTATGGTTAAGGAATTTTATCTCAGCACTTGGTGTAGTTGACTCTATGGCCAGGCCGCTGAAGATATATTGTGACAATACAGCAGCCGTTTTCTTCTCTAAGAATGGTAAGTACTCTAATGGTTCTAGACACATAGAACTTGAGTACTTGGTGGTTAGAGAAAGAGTTGAGAAACAAAAGGTGTCAATTGAAAGTATAAGTACCACTTTAATGGTTGCTGATCCAATGACAAAAGGATTGCCTCCAAAGACATTTAAGGAACATGTTGTTAGAATGGGTCTTTTGGGCAATCTGTAATGTATATTTTGGTACTTATGTAATTGACATTATTGTACAAATAAAAGTTTGTTTCTGTGTTTCCTGTTATCCAATTATGTGTGCACATATTATGTATGAATGGTTGTTAAACAGGAAATGTCTTTACAAGACAATTACAGGGGTCATTTGGTTATAGACTCAATTAGTAAGGGTTATCAATGTTGTGGTATATAGAAGGGAGTATGACGTGGATGTTGTATAACCGCTATGACTCGCATTGGTGATCCAAGCTAATTGTAGTATTACGGTATTTCATATTTGGGCTTTTCAGTTGTTGTTTTTAAAATTCGTGATCACGTGTCAAGGTTTTTCGGTATGGAATCCAATGGAGTCAAAAATGATTTACAAATGAGTCTTTTCTTTTATTTGTTTTCTAAAGTTTTAACCTAATCGGTTAATGGTCCAAGTGGGAGAATGTTAATTTCACATTAAAGATGGACCAATAACCTTGGTTAATTGACATTGGATTCCTATTAAAGTTAACTGATATAATATTATGCCCATATTAAAGTCACATTTATATAGTTATATAGTCTCTTGAAATATAAAGGGTACCATGATGGAAAGGTTTTATTTCAAGGGGTTTATTTGCAAATGTGCGACCCACTTTTCTCCTCCTGCAAAGAAATACAAAACCTGCGCTCATTTTTGAGATACCCCATCGCTAAAAGATTTTCTGGAGGTTTTGTGAAAGGAAAAGGAGACAGAGAAAAGAGGATCTTTGCATTAGGGTTTGCAGGATCAAAAAGAAAGAATCAAGGATCTTCTCCAATCTTCATCCAATCTTCTTCAATGGTTTCAGGTATGGAGATTTGAGTATTAGGGTTATAAGATTATGCATTCTAATTTTGAGATGTTCTATGATTCTTGATTCATGGCCTATTTTATCCGCTTTAAATCTATTGTATGTCCAACATCGTCTACAATGCACAAGAGTTTAAGTGTATGCATTATTCTTTTGAGCTCAGTTGTACTCCAGTAAAAATAATCTAATTAATATTATTTATAATATAATCATGTATTTTTAATTTGAAAAATCTATTCACTCTGAGTAATTCAAATCCACAATCTTTCAGTAGAAAGTAACCCAGTATGATTTTATATAAGAAGAAGGATATTTAGTGCCCCTCGGTGCTAACGCGACACTCTAGGAGCATACGATAGGAGTCAGTATTGTGATGCTCAAATGGAACCTCACTTGACTGTCCAACTAGGGAACATGCATTGCACCCCCCCCCCCAAAAAAACAAAAAAAAAAAAAACAAAAAAACAAAAAACAAAACAAAAAAACAAAACAAAAGAAAAAGTTATAAAGGACCCACCCCCCAAAAAAAAAAAATCTCAAAAAAAAAAAAAGGCCAAAAAAATCTCTCCTCCTCCTCCTCTCCTTCATTCTCTATGCCCCCCCCCCCTCGGCCTCCCCCGACTCGCCGACGACACTCTGGCCTCCCCTGACTCGCCCCGCCCCCGCCCCCCACAATCCTCCCTCCTCCCCCTTTTCCCTTTTCGGCCTTCCCTCCTTCTCCCAACCCCTTCAGTCTCTCCCCTCCCGCCCTTCCCTTCCTTCTGCCCCCAACCCCCCAATGGCCTCCCCCCCTCGGGTCTGTTCCGTCGATTTGGCCGAACAGACTCACCGGGGGAGGCAGGGTAGGGGGAGTGGCGGGGGTTGCCGGAGGGGGGTGGGATAGGGAGGGAGAGGGGGGTGGGGGGAGTCGCCGGAGAGACGGCGTGGGGGTGGGGGTAGGGGAGGGGCGAGGAGGGGGGGAGGGGGACACCGGGGAGGCGGAAGGGGAGTGGGGTCGCCGAAGAAGAAAGATGAGAGAAATGGAGAAAGGAGGAAGAAAAAAAGGATCAGCTTAAATTTTTCATCAAGGGTAAAATGGTCCAAAAAAAAAATAATGACACGCTTGTGAATATTTTGAGGGGCCTTTCTCATTTTTGGGTGGTAGTTCCCGTTCAATTACCAATACAAACAAACACAAAAAGAGAGAATATGCTTAAGGGGCCCTTTCCCCAGCGCCTACCCAACTACAAACTTTAAACAAAGAGAAAAAAGGAAAAAAAAAAAGCTATTCTCTCTACAAACAGTCCATTAGGCTACCATAGACTCTAAACACATCACAAAGGTAGACCCACTTCCCCGTCCCTTTCTCCTTGGCATTTAATTTACATCCAAGCACTTAAAACTAAAAAGATAAAATGCATAAAATGTCACCGCTCTTTGCCTTGCCCTCAAGTAAAAATCTCCTATTAGCTCCTCCGTGTGAACCGTATATAAATATCATCACACTTTAGTCCTTACATTAAACAAAGTTCAATTGCCTTTGGACCCCAAGTAGTTCCAATCAACTTCACCCCTGTGGATCATGTGTTAATAGGGCAATTTTTTCAAAAAAAGAAAGAAAATCTTTTTAATGAATTATTTTAAAAATCAACCTGAAAAGTTATTCCAAAAAAACGACTGCTGACACGTCATATCGGCGATTCGCCCTATCAGCGTGGCGCCTGCATTGGAGGGGATCGGTTTTTTCTTTATCCGAAACTGACCATCCCGGACGAAGATAATTTTTCTGTGCAGTTCTTTGTTTAGGTTTGCCAATTCCGAGAAAAATTTATTTTCTTAATTTTGGCTTTGTCCTGGGCATCCTTGTCAAAGACATTTAATTTTATTTTCAGTTATCTTCTTTTATCGGGGGTTGGCAACTCTGGACAAAGAGATTTATTTTTTTCTCATTTGTTTCCCTTTGCCCCGGTTGCCAACATCGGTTAAATTAGAACATTTTTTTTTTTTTTTCAATTTTGTTCCTCTATATCCTCATTCCTTCTTTTCTCTCCCTCTCTTCTCTTCTAAGACACCCACTGGGCACGGCGGTAGCGAACTCTCTCGCTGCTAACGTGGCACTGACGTGACGTATCGGCGGTCATTTTTGAAATATTTTTTGGGATGAATCATTTTTTTAAAAAATAATTATTATTAAAAAAAGAGTTTTTTTTAGAAAAATTACCCTATATTAATATCCTCCCACGCTTAGTCCTCCATCATAATTTATTTACCCCCACCGCCCCACGTAAAACCCTCCCGCCCCAACTCCCGCTCTCTCGCCTCTCCCTCCCTACACCCCACACTGAAAAAATCCCCTGTAAACAAATAAATTCCCCCACATTATCTCCCTCCTTCCTCGGCTTCAAGTCGCAAAACACCCAAAGAAGCGAACCCAAATCCTATTCGCACCCAAAAAGAACTAACCCACAATCTCACCCCGTCTCCCCGAATATAAACCCCCTCACACGCACCATCCCCAATCTAGGGTTTCTAGGGTTTTTCGCGCGACCAGGGTTTTGTACCTCTCGCCATGGACGACCTCGAGAAAGCCATCCTGCTAACCTACGATCCCTCATCAACCCCCGACTCCTCCCTCCGATCTCGGGCCATCGTTTACATCAACCAAATCAAGTCGTCGACGGACCCTTCTTCTCTCCTTCGCCTCTGCCTTGATCTCTTGCACCGATCCTCGCTGATTCCGGTCCACTTCTGGTCGCTTCAGACCCTGCACGATTCTCTCTACCACCATTACCCTTCTTTCTCTCAGTCGGCGGACTTGCCCCTGCTGCGGTCGTCGCTCGTTGCTCTCTCTTCTGCGATCGCCGGCTCTCCCCTCTTTTTGAAGAACAAGTTGGCGCAAACCCTAGCCTTTTTGATTAGATTGGAATACCCTTCGCTCTTCCCGTCGCCATTTATCCAGCTGATGCCGAACCTCTCGTTGGCGAGCCCGACGGCGATCGACTTCTTCTCCAGGCTGTTGTCGGCGCTGGACGACGATTTGATCAGCCAGGATTATCCCAGATCGGCCAATGAGTATGCGGCAGCGGCTAGGGTTAAGGATGCGATGAGGGGTCAGTGCGTTCCCCAGATTGTTTCGTTCTTTTTCGATACAGTGAATCTTTATAGATCTGCTGATCCTAATCTCGCTGCTGGGATTCTTGAAACTATGAGAAAGTATGTGTCTTGGATTGATATTGGACTTGTAGCCAATGATGCTTTTCTGCCTTTGCTGTTTAGTCTTGTACAATCACCGGAATCACCAGATAGTTTGAGATCGGCTGCTGCTGGTTGTGTTCTCGCCGTTGTGTTGAAAAGAATGGACCCCAGGCCAAAGCTGGCATTGCTTCAAACATTGAGGCCACAGTTGGGCAGAGTGTTTGCGGATGCCGATTTTGTGGTAAAGATTGGATCTTTGATCACTGGGTACACGGCAGAGGCCTTGGAGTGTTATAGGAAATTGGGTTCAGATGAAGGGATGGAGCTTGTGGAGGAGTCATTGCCTTCGCTTTTCTATGTCATGGAGAACTCTGATGAAGTGGATTTAGGGAATGTAGTTAGTTTCTTGTCGGATTATGTTGCTGCTTTGAAGTCATCTCCATCACAGAAACAAGTGCTTTATATAGGTCGGATACTGGAATTGATTCATTCCCAGATTCAGTATGACCCGAACTATAGAAGGAACCTTGATATCCCAGATAAGATTGGTAAAGAAGAGGAGGACCAGATGTGTGAAGATAGAAAGGACTTGTTCACTCTTTTTCGGTCAGTTTGCCGGGTGGCTCCGGATGTCACAAAGTTATTTATTAGGAACTTGCTTGCTAACACTCCTTCTGATCAGAATGTGGAGGAAGTTGAGGCCACTCTTTCTTTATTATATCAGTTGGGTGAGACTGTGCGAGAAGAAGAGATGAAGTCTGGAAGTGGTTTGTTGGCTGAGCTGGTCGCAACGCTATTATCAGCTAGGTTCTCTTGCCATTCTCATAGGATTGTGGCACTTGTTTATTTGGAGACAATCACTAGATATTTGAAGTTTGTGAATGAGAATACCCATTATATTCCTAGTGTGCTGGCTGCATTTCTCGATGAGAGGGGCATTCACCATCCAAATATCAATGTGGCTCGACGGGCTAGTTATCTATTCATGAGAGCTGTGAAGTTACTGAAGGCAAAGCTCGTGCCTTTCATAGAAACAATTCTTCAGGTATAGACCCCTTATAGTTCTCTTATTTTAGTTGCTCATGACATCACGTGTTGCCATTTTGCTGCCTTGTATAGCAACAAAATGCTCTGCATTTGAGACTGTTTGAACTGTACATAACATTATTTATAGTGTTTCTCTGAGGTTTCTTTACTGATTACTTCATTCATAAACTATACCTTAACAGGTTTCAAGAATAACATTGAAACTCACATGACTAATTCACAAGACTTTCACAATTTACTCTGGTGCTAGTATGATTTTAGATGATGCACAGATATATAGTTTGTATAAAGACACTCTTCCATCTGTGAGGAATAAATGATAAACGATATTTAGAAAGACAAATCTATAAGCACAATGATTGCCCTAAAAAGCCATATCCCAAAATAATGTTTTTGTCACCTGCTATGATCTTTTTGCAGTTATTCCTATTCTTATTGTCAGTTTATGTACCAAGGCGCCATTTTGTGAATAGTATTGCTGTATTGCTTGCCATGCAAAAATTTGTTGTTGACTTTCTAACGTCTTTTTTCCCCACGAGTTAGTTGCATTTAGCAATGTACATCTTCTCATTTTATTTTATCATGTTATTCACATTTTCTTATTCCTTATGCCTCATGAAGTTTACCCAAATTTCAAATGTAACCCTTGACCAAATAATATTAAATGCTAAACTTTTGACTATGCTTAGTTCTGGGTATCTCATGGTGGGCAGAACCTGCAAGATACACTAGCTCGCTATACATGTTTAGATTGGTCATCAAAAGAGCTGAAGTGCTCTGGTTCTGAAGACGGAAGTCACACATTTGAGGTATAAGTTTGCCCTTTTTTTTTTGAAGTATGTGTTCTGTTTTCTTATATATTGTTTACATTATGAACATAAAATCTGCTTGTTGCAGGCAATTGGGCTATTGATAGGCATGGAGGATGTTTCACCAGAAAAGCAATCAGAGTATTTGGCAGCATTGCTCAACCCTCTATGTCAGCAGGTGAAGATGAGCTTGAAAACACAGTCAAATGTTTTACTAGTTGGCCTTGTATCATCTGTAGTAGATTAAGTATTTTGTTATGATTTGTGCTTGATTTATAGGTCGAGTCCCTGCTTTTGGAAGCAAAAGTACAGGGGCTAGAAGAATATTCAGCGAAAGTTGTGAGCTTCCAACAGATCATTATGGCACTGAATGCTCTCAGCAAGGTTGATCCCCATCTTTGAGTTTCAAGAGGTTCCTATTATTACAGGAAAAACCATTATCCACAACTCTTTATAAAGAAACTCCGTTTTCAACTATCAGTTGATCTTGCACCTTCTTTTTTTTCTCAGTGGGTTATAGTTTCACGTCTCCAACCTCAACTCCTTTTAAACATCTCACTATTGTCTAGGAGATTGATTCATTGTCAAATACTTTGCTATATGCTGTCTTATGATCTAGGGTTTTAGCGAGCGGCTCGTCACAACTAGTCGTCCAGCAATTGGTGTCATGTTTAAGCAGGCAAGTAGAGGCACTTTTAATTATTGTTTATGCATTTACACACAGTTTGTAAAACAATTTATGCATTCAGACATGTGGTAGCATATGTGTGATTCAAGTTTTTACTGAGCTGCACATCTAAATATGCAGTTCTAGTTAATGTACTTTTGTAGAACATTTTTCTGAACCAACCATTGTCCTGTATAATTGAAGATGTATAGTGAATGTTATTTCTAGTTGACTATTTGTCTGAAGTTTATCTATTTCCTTATTCGAGTTCAGACTTTGGATGTTCTTCTTCAAATCCTTGTGGCATTTCCAAGTATCAAACCATTGCGCAGTAAGGTAACAGGTATACTCTATTGTTCTAATTTTTGCTTTTTTTTATGCAATATGGTTTCTGATTTAATTTAACCAACTGCAGGTTACATCCTTTCTTCATCGCATGGTTGAAATTCTAGGACCATCAGTTTTCCCTTACCTTCCCATGGCACTAAATCAATTGCTTCTGGAGAGTGAGGTACATTTTTAGTATCTTTTTTTTTTTTCCGTTGTTTGTATAATTAGGTGGATATGGCAAGGAAAATCTTATGTTCTTCACATATCTTCATTTCAGAAACATTTAGTTGTGCATGTTCTTTCTTTTTTTTTTCTTTTATCTTAATATACTGATTGGTGGTCTTCGTTAGGGAACCATAGTGAATTTTATGTTTGGATCTAAAGATGCAAGGAATAACTGTTGTTTTAGAATAGGGTATGACAGAAAACTGGAAAAACGACATCTGATTGGTGTTGACACACTAAAAAAGACTAACTCCCCGTACAAATTTTCAACTGGTCAGAACGATATCCAACTTGTTGACATCTACAAAAGACAAGTCTCAGACAAGCTGATGACCAACTCAACACATCCCGAGGGACAAAGCAGAAGCTCGGGCCCCGCTGATCCAGTGAAACAGACAGCAGGCCAAATACTGCTTTTTGAGCCTGAGTCAGCTCAATACTTAGCCTCACGCAAGCCCAAGGTGTTAGCCTCACTCCAGAGGCTAAATTATAACTTCGCCTTGAAGCCCTTCAAAGCTCAGCAGAGAGCTAAGTACCAGCTTCGCCTGAAGCTCCACACAAAGGGCTAACTTCTAGCCTCATTGAGGCATTAGCTCTGATTAAGAGCTTCTAGCCCTGCGCACGGAGCTAAATCCAGCCCCGCGTGCGGAGCTAAATCTAGCCTCGCGCGAGACTCTCTACACCTCTATGCGAGAGTCGACCAAGTCAAACCTTTGACCTAGTATCTAGCGGGCTAACCCTACTACGTTAGTGGGGTTAATACCAATTTAAGTGGGCGGTTACACCCGCCCACTTCGCCCCACGATCAGTGGAACGGCCGGGTCAATAGGCCATTTTTTAAGCTCGCATACGGCTCACATCAGTTATCGAAGTATCGGCCGAGTCGGATACGACTCGGCCGAGTCGTATCCGACTCGGCCACTGCCGATCTGACTCGGAGGCCCGAGCGAACGAAGGGCGCTGAGTCGACCCGAATTGGGTCCGACTCGGACCCGACTCAGTCAACTCGGCGCCCGTGATCATTCGTTTAAAGGGGCTGAGGGGGAGAGAGAGATCAGATCTGATCTCTCTCTCGCTCGCTGCCCCTTTCCTCTCGCGTCCCCCCGCGTCGCCGTCTCCGTCGCCGTCGCCTTCGCAGATAATTCTCCCTCTCTCCCTCTCTCTCCCTCTCTTGTCTCCGTCTCTTTCTCCCGCTATGTCTCTCTCTGTCAGACTCTCTCCCTCTCCTTCTCAGTCTCTCTCTCCCCCTCTCCCTCTCTCTGTGCCTCTCTCTCCCTCTCTGTATCCGTCTCTCTCTCCCGCTGTGTCTCTCTCTATTTGTCTCTCTCTCCGTCTCTCTCTGTCGGACTCTCTCCCTCTCAGTCTCTCTCTGTCTCTCTCTCTGTCGGACTCTCTCCCTCTCCCTCTCCGTTTCAGTCTCTCTCTCCCCCTCTCCCTCTCTCTGTGCCTCTCTCTCTCCCTCTCTGTCTCTCCTTCCTGCTGTGTCTCTCTCTCCGTCTCTCTCTGTCGGACTCTCTCTCCCTCTCAGTCTCTCTCTCTCCGTCTCTCTCTGTCTATCTCTGTCGGACTCTCTTCCTCTCCCTCTCAGTCTCTCTCTCTCCCCCTTTGTCTCCGTCTCTCTCCCCCTCTGTATCTCTCTCCCTCTCTCTGTGTCGGACTCTCCCTCTCCCTCTCAGTCTCTCTCCCCCTCTCTGTCTCTCTATCTCTCTCTTTCTGTCCTCTCTCTCCGTCTCTCTCCTCTTCTGTGTCTCCCTCTTTCTCTCCTCTGTCTCCATCTCTCTCCCTCTCTTTGTTCCTCTCTCTCCCTCAGTTTAATTAATTTGCGTTTAATGTAATTTAATTTAATTTAGTTTAGTTAAAATTAATTTAAGTCAATGTAATTTAATAAAATTTTATAATTATAATTAAGTTAGGTAATTTAATAATTTTATTGAAGTTAGGTAATTAAGTTAGTGTAGGTTAATCTAGTATAAACTAGTTTAGTTTAATTTAATTTAGTTTCATTTAATTGAGTTTAATTTAATTTAAATTAGTTTAGTTAACTTAATTTAGGTTAATTTAATTTAATAAAGTTTTGTAATTAAGTTAGGTAATTTAATAATTTTATTGAAGTTAGGTAATTAAGTTAATGTTGCTTAATCTAGTATAAACTAGTTTAGTTTAATTTAATTTAGTTTCATTTAATTGAGTTTAATTTAATGTTGTTTTAATTTAGTTAATTTTAGTTTTAATTTAATTTAACAGATATTTTTTAAATTTCAGTATAGCTCCAAAGCAACGCGATATTGGATGGGAACATGGTACCCTTGTTGATGGAAGTAGAAAACTTGTGAAGTGTAATTATTGTGGGAAACAAGTCCATGGTGGTATCACTAGATTGAAGCAGTATAACACATGTACCCGGTCAGGTGGAAGGATGCTTGCGAGTATCAAAAGAGGTATCTCAAATAATGAGACGACATCTTTCTGAAGGTAGCAAAGAAAGAGCGGCCATAAAATCTAAAAAAGAGCAACTTATTAGATTTTTTAAGTGAGGAAGATTTTTATGATGTGACCGAAGAAGATTCTGATAATGAAATTGAAGAAGTTAGTGGTTTAGAAGGAGTTGAAAGAAGACAACTAAAACAAGCTATGAAAGAAAGTCGTGAAATGGCTTGGAGATCGGCAGAAGGAGTCGATATTGGTGGCAGTAGTTCGCAGCCTTCAGGATCAGGGAGTAACTGTGGATTGCGTCGGAGTATGACTATGAGAGAAACTGAAATTCCAGCTCGTGGTATTGATCCTTACATGTTCCCAATAAGCAGAAATCAATCAAAAGCATGTTCTCAACTGAGAATATGAAAAAGGTTGGGAAATTCGTGGCGAAATTCTTTCACTATGCAATACCATTCAATGCAGCTGATAGTGGTCCTTACTATCAAGCCATGATTAATACTATTACGGAGGCAGGCCCAGGTGTAAAAGGCCCTACAGGGTACCAGATTGGCAATCTAAATATACCAGATTGGCAATCTATATTTAGAGGAGGAAATGAAAGAAATTGAAGTATATATTGCTTCAATAAAAACAAAATGGCCGCAGTATGGTTGCACGATCATGTGTGATGGATGGAGTTCTCATAATAGAAAACCTATTGTTAATTTCATGATTTATTGTGATAGAAGCATGATCTACCATACTTCTATACTTCTGTTGATACCACTAATATCTCGAAGACTGCTGAGTATATATTCTCGCTAATGGATAAAGTTGTTGATGAAGTTGGTGAAGAAAATATCGTGCAGGTTGTAACAGATAATGAGGTAAGTTTCAAAGCAGCTGGTCACATGTTGATGGAGAAGAGAAAACATTTGTTTTGGTCTCCCTGTGCAGCACATTGCATTGATTTGATGCTTGAAGATATTGACTCTTTGAAATCAGTCAAGGAGACATTGGATGATGCTAAGATGATCACATCATTTATTTACAATAGCCTCAAAGTGGTGAATTTAATGAAGCTATTTACCAGAGATAGAGATTTGTTGAGACAAGGTATAACACGGTTTGCCACCGAGTTTATTTCTATTGAAAGCCTTATTCGCTATGAGCAAGATTTGAAAAGAATGTGTACGACTACCGAATGGCGTGAATTCAACAAGAAAAGGAGTAGAAGAAGTGTGCGAGATAAGGTTTCTAATCTCATTCTGACTGACCGGTTTTGGAAGAAGGCAAGAGAGGTCCAAAACATTATGATCCTCTTGTTAGAGTCTTGAAGATAATGGACCAGGACAAGAAACCTACACTATCTATTATATATGAAGCTATGAATAGAGCAAAATTGGCTATAAAGATATCAAATAAGAACTGGAAGAAATACTGGGATTTCATTGATAGAAGATGGGAGGGACAATTGCATAGACACTTACATGCTGCTGGTAATTCATTTGCCTAGAAATCATATTTGTTGACTAGAAATTGAAACTGTCATATCATAACAATCGTGTGCTTATATTATTGCAGCATATTTTTTAAATCCAGCACTCCAATATTCAAAAAACTTTTCTACACATTCAGAAGTGAGAAATGGATTAAAGGAGGTCATTAAAAGATTGGAGCCAGCTTTGAATAAACAATCAAGAGCTATTAATGAGGTAATAATAATTTATTTATTTCATCGATATAATGTTATGCAATATTAACACTTGTGATGTATTCTCACAGATAAAATTATTTGTGGATGGAGTTGGAGAATTTGGAAGCTCACTAACTAGAAGAGCAGTGCAACAATCTCTTCCAGCTGATTGGTGGATTAATTATGGCGAATAAGCTCCCAATCTGCAGAAAATTGCCATCAAAGTTTTAAGCCAAACATGTTCTTCATGGGTTGTGAAAGAAATTGGAGCATGTGGTCGCTGATTCATACAAAATTGCGCAACCGGTTGGCAATGAAAAAGTTGCATAAACTAGTATTTGTGCATTACAATATGCGGTTGCGAGTAAGAAACTTGACATGCAAAAGCGACACTGATGATTATTACAATCCAATTGATCTGAACAATATTTTCAATGATGATGATATTTTGGATGAGTGGATTCGTGAGGGAGAACAGTCGATGTTATCACCAGATGACTTAGGTTGGTTGGATGAAGGTATTCGTAGTACTGACGAAAGTGGCGGTGATGGCGGTGATGATGATGGCGGTGATGGTGGTGAGGGTGATGATGGTGAGGGTGATGGTGGTGATGGTGGTAATGGTGACGAGACTCATGGTGTTGGTGGAAGCCAACGAGGTGGTGCTTTAACATGGGATTCAGAATATTATGCCACAAGATACAGATCATGGAGGCCGGGCAGGGATTTCGCAACAGCGTAGGAATTTGGATCGGTTGGTCGAATTCAGTTATAGCGATGATTATTCGAGTGGATATGATAACTACTCACATGGTCATCATAGTCTTGAAGGCCATTTACAGGGATTGGGTTTGACATCTGGCCAATATTCTGGCACTGATTATTCTAGCACTGGTGAATATTCTACTAGCAGCGCTGAATATCGAGGTTTTGGGTATTATCACCATGGAGCTGATATTGCACAACCCCTACCGCCATATTACTCTGATAGTGGATCCTCTGGCCAATCATCTCAGCCTACAGGATCTCACCTACAAACATATTATTATCTTTATGGAAACTATATGCCTGGTTTCTATACTTATCGCGGGGATGATGATAATGATGATTTTGTGCCTGCTCGTAATTCAATGTGGAAATGATTATATTAGCAGGTACTTATGAATTATTTTGTGCAATTTACTATATTATGCATGTATTTTGATATTTTTCTACCAACAATACTTGTATTTATACTTTCACGTTATATTTTGAGTGTTAGGCGATATGTTTTGAATATGTAATACATGAATTTTGATGTTTACATTTTTTATGATTTGTCATGATTTTTTTCATAATTTTTTTAGTGTTCTATGTAGCGTTTTGCGCGTATCGTCCGAGTCCGATCCGAGTCGCCGAGACCGATCCGTCTCGGTGCCCGTCGAGTCGGCGGCCGAGACCGAGACTTTGAACCATGGCTCACATTTAGCCTATTATTTTGAAGTCCATTAAATGACCGGGTCAATAGGCTATCTTTAGGCTCGCGCGAGCCAGTCTAGTCTCGCATGCGGCTCACATTTAGCCTAGTGCGGGTGTTATAGTCTCGCACGAAGCTCAAAACAACTTCTGGCGCAAGGCTAACTGACTGTTATTAGTCATGGCTGATTTCTAGGGGTGGTTACACCCCTTCAGAGCCTATAAATAGCTCATCTGAGAATGAGTTCAAGCATCAAGGAAGAGAGAGCAGAAGAGGCAAAAGAGGAAAAGTAGAGAGAGAATCAGGCACGAAGCATCAGAGCTGAAGGCATCGAGAGAGCTAGCAATGCTAACGTTTCCTTACTTTCCAGAAGCTTCAAAGAATTATTTTTCTAAGTTTAGGGTGTTAATACCCTAAGACCTTCCTCCTTTTCAAGGAATCTCCGGAACCAGACAAGAAGGAATTCTCAGGCAATAACATTCGAAGTTTGATCGATCGCATCGTCAACGGGACAAAGTGGTCGCGCGTGGCACACTTTTCCAGAATCTCAGAAGAAATACTTGTAATCTTTTTTTTTTTTTTGATTACTTGTAACTTTCTCTTCACACTTTTTATAAGTTTTCCGATTATCAATTTTCAATGGAATACAATTGGTTCACCATTATTCGTCCATTCATCCACAGTCACTAGCTTGCCACCTACATGAGTTGTTACATGCATAAGAGTCTAACCTTAATCTAAAGAATAGATCCTTCCATGCATAGATTCCACAAGGAAAAAAGGAAGAAGGTGAATTGTTGCAATAGTAGTACCGGTTATGGGAAGGTTGGCTATAGGATGAGTTAAGGAGGTGCTTAGACATGCAAAGGTAACGGACAAAATGATGCATTGATGTGGTTAATTATTAACTGCTTTGCCTTAATTAGGCATAGGAATGGTGATGAATGTGGATAATTGTATAATTAAATTAATACTTGGAATCTCAAATTGCAGCCTTACAGTGAGGTTTAAATTTGGTATGGTGGACCCAGTAACAAAGACCGTAAGCTAATGAAACTTCTGGTATAGTAGTAGGCTGATGAAGTTGACTGATACTAAGGTAGGTTGGCAGGAGGTCTGAACACGATGTAGACCATATTGGGATGATGATGTGATTGGACATGCATTGAATGTAGAAATTTGCATTCTGCCTCAACTGTTTGGCTTTGAGCTTATGATGAATGAAAAATTGGCCACATGACATTACATGAACAGAATCCACAGAAGCATAATGCAGCTAAGAGATGAGCAACTGATAAAGTGCCAGTGAAGATTGGAATTGGAGTCCATAGGATCAGGTTGTGAATTGGTTTTGGGTCATGGAAGCTGAAATGATGATGCAACTTTATGAGGCACAAAGCTATATTAACTGTCAAGAGTATTATGTGAAGCAAAATTTTAGATAACGTTTTATATGAAACCTGAAACAACAAGAATCATGCTTGGGCTTTAGCGTGCCGGTGAAATCCGTAGGTTTGCCACAAGAACAACAACAACAAGACAGTCCAAAAATTCACCGGAAATAACTAGTTGAATTGAAGTCGGAGCCGGAGAAAAATTTATGTGCATGACGGATTTTATATATGGAGAGTGATTTTATAGTGTGTAGGATGTAATGAAAAGAAAAATAATTGGAGGCAACACTGTTTACTAATTTAGGAAGAGGAAAATAATTAGAGGCGACACCTTTTTTGGTCAGTTTGCCGGTTGGCTCCGCATGTCACAAAGTTATTTATTAGGAATTTGCCAGGTCATAGACAGAGATTCGGGATCTTTTAAAAGCTTCAGACATCGACCTATTACACAGTTCTTCCGTGTATCTTCTGCAACTCAGATGACATGCTGAATGGTTGCGTAGCAACTTACGTCGCCTTTGATAAGTTCCATTGCTATTGGTTTACTGGCTGGCACTGGCTTTCATTTATTATTAATTAGGCAAGTTCTGTCTTCTCAAAGATTTTGTGCTCATGTTTAATTGGTTTTGAAATGACAGCTGCACTGTATTCTGTCAGAGATGAATGCAATCCCCTTAAGAAAATCTTAATACCTATACCTTCTTCTGGACTCTTTGCATACAAGAGTTTGGAGGTATGTTCTTTGGTTGATGAGGCTAAACCTTTATGCCAACACGGCAGGCCTTAGACCTGCCAACTGCATCACCAGTTTTGTTTCAAGCTCCTCTAGTGTCCATAATTTTCTTAGGCTCTGCCTTTCCGGTATCCAGCTTAGAAGGTAATGTTGCTCGTAGCTGGTTATTAATTTTTTTTCATTATTTACTACGAAACCTTCTCCACATGGACTTATGTTTCTGCATGGGCACTGTTCTGTTCGGTGAAGTCTCAAGATGACGATGTCTAAGATTAAGAGAACTGTCCATTTAGTTTAGCATAAACTTACATTTCCTTGTCATAATTCTAAACTATGTCCTGCTTGTATGCTAACATATTTCTTATTCTAATATTGGATTCTTGATGGTTGCAGCCAAAAGATATGGTGGAGTTTTTAGTACTAATCAATCAGGTTATATGCAAATTCAATTCTTCTGTTGCGAGTATGCTAGAAGAGATATTTCCTTCTATTGCGAGTAGATTATTTAATACTCTTTCAAGTGATGCATTTCCTTCGGGTCCTGGCTCTAATACTGAGGTATGGATGTTTGCTCGAGCTAGATTATCACAGTGATCATGACTATATCTGTTTCTTTTTGTTCACACTGGAAGTATTAGAAAATGGGTGAATTGAGTTTTATTATTGAAACATAACTTTCATTTTCATGTGATATATTAATGATTTCTTAAGAAGAAATCCTCCATTTGATTGTTAGTGTGTGTGTGTCAGTCTTAGTTGTGATCTGTGACTACAAAGGACTGCTTCATGTCATTGCTAGCTTTTCCAACATTTGACTACTTTAAATGATTGTGTGCGTGGTCTTCTCTGATCAAATTTTAGCCCATGAGTTTTAGACATGGACATGGGTATTATATTCTTAGACAGTGGACACCACAATCCTCCAATACCCTGATGCGAGAATACATTTGTCTTTTTTCTGCACAAATGTATATCAACTCATATAAATGTATGTAATTGGTTGTTATTCATAGAAGAACTTAAAATAGTAAAATGGTCTATCTACCATTGGCTTTTATCAAAGGGGGCATAACATTATCTCATGTTGAGGATACTCTTGAGACGAATAAAGGTTTTGCACTTTGGAAAGTGTTCGACACGGATGGACTCTCTTGTGTCCAACTGTGTAGACACGCCATTTTTTTTTTTTGGGTGCTAATGCCCTACATTTCATAGATTCATACTCCATGGCTAGAAAGTGGAAAGAGAATTGAGTTTTATTTCTGATCTTGTTTCCTAATCAGTATTGAGCCCATCATTTGTGAGTTCAAATGATCCACGAGAAATCCCATTCTAGTTCTCGTGATGTGATCAGTTGTCCTCCCTATTCAATCTTGTTTACATCTATTTGACCTCACATCTCGCGATATAATTACAGCATATCACACAACTCACAGTTTTCAACTTTCCATTCACAGATGTACAACTCGTAAACTTCCTCTTGCAGCCATGGCTGTTTCATTTCATTCTTTTAAAGTTAATGGCTAATTGCTGATTTGCTATGCTAAGGTGTGCTTACCGATTAACTGGACATTCAGTTGTTTCTTCATATGCCCATACAACAGCGAAATTGTATCATTGTCAGTTGTATGAATCTTTTGTTTTGTCATTTCATTTCTCTTGTAGTCACATGTATTCACATTAGCAACACATTTGAAGAAAACCAACTCCTGACCTCTTAGGATGGGTGGGTTTATTTGGTAACAAAAAAGACCAAGTAAATCTTTGGTTTTGGTGGAAGTGGGCAAACCACAAAGCTGGGCATGGTTGCATCTTGAAGGAACTGCTTCCTAGCATTTCACTCTCTGTTTGGTTGTTAATTTATGTTTTTGTATTTTGTTTAAATCCTTGTTATCTTCTGTTCTTAGAGTTTTCCTTGAAATTTTGCAATAAAATGAAATACTTTAATTGTGTTAGTTCCCAATTAGTTTCTAGACCAAGCCTATTGTTTATTAACTCCATAATTTTCTGTTTACTCATAGAAACCGCCACAAGGGAAATTGACTTTAAATGTTTTTTTCAAATTATTTTAGTATCATAAATATTTTGCTAACATGTATCACCCTGTCTTCTGAATCTTTCAGGAAATCCGTGAATTGCAAGAATTGCAGAGAACATTATATACATTTCTTCATGTTATGGCAACACACAACCTCTCTTCAATTTTCCTTGCTCCAAATAGTAGGGGGTATTTGGATGCTATAATGCAGTTGCTGCTGTTAACCTCTTGCAGTCACAAAGACTTGGTTGTGAGGAAGGTAATAACTAGTTCACTATCTTCTCTGACATTTCTTTATCATTTGCTGAAGCAGTTGCAAATGTAATTACTGTATACAAATTGGAGTTCAGTAGCGGCCTAATGAATTTATGTCTACTTTCAGATGTGTGTTCAGATTTTTGTCAATCTTGTGAAAGACTGGTGTACAAAATATAATAATGGTGAAGATAAGGTATTTCCCCTCTTTCACGTAATTGTCTAGCAAATCGATCAAATTTTAAAAACCTGATTTTATTATATATTTGTTTGCTTATGTCTGTTTCTCTATAACCTTTCAGGTTCCTGGTTTTCGGAGCTTTATTATTGAGAAATTTGCATCAAATTGCTGTTTATACAGTGTCCTTGACAAGTCATTTGAGCTTCGTGATGCAAATACGGTAATGTCTGATCAACTTGTTGCGCTCATCTATTTAGAAAATTTCCATTTTTCGATTGTTTGCCCTGTTTCTTATGATTCAATCTTTATTAGTTTCTGAAATCCCATTTTGATTGCATGATAAGGCCGTGTTTAATCTTAAACAGTCATCTTGGCACTTATAAACAGGCAATAATATTATGATGTTTGATTGAATTCATGGACCTCAAACTATGGCTGTTCTGACATTTGTCTCTTGGTGAAGCTGTGAATGAATTTCACTCAATGGTTATAAGGGCCTCAAAATAATCTCTGGAGTATTCAAGAAGTGCCCAAGTTAATCCGGTATGTTGGTTTTGCTCCCAAGGATGAGCGGGGTTTGGTGATTTGGGGTTTCGCTGCAACATAGGGTGGGCAGGGTGTTGAGAATAATAGAATAGTAGAATGGTTTTGTATGGTGCTTCACTGAAGTTATGGCAGAGTAGGAACTTTTTGAATTCTGAAATATTTTACTTTCCATACTCTCATTTTTCTTCCCAAGCTTTAGTGATAAACTTCCGTGCCTAAGATGTTCCTAGCTCCAATATACCCTTTATTATTTAAAATTAATATCTGTGTCATAAAGCGTAGTTAATGGCGGCTTGAAATTCCCATCAACTCAAAGGCCATTCAGAGTTAGCCATGCACTAAGAAAAAGGTGTAGCTAATGTTATGGTGATATTTTAAAGAAATTGCTAATCTGTACTAGGTTGTCAAACTTCATAAATATTGGTGATGAGGACATCACACCAGTTGCCAGTTATCTTTTCATGCCTTAGTTTATTTTGAGATGTCATGTTTTCTCTATTTTGCTTTTAGTACCACATCAGTTATATCCGAGAAGTAAACTCTTGTAAAGCCTATAAAAGGCTCCCTAGTTTTTGAGCAGACAGCGAATAATTAAAAATTTTCCAGTTAAATTCTCTTGAGAGTGCTATTGAGTTTTGGGTGCGAAGCCCGTGGTGTAAGTGGTGCGAAGCCCAAAGTTATCTGGTTCTTTCTCCAACTCTAACCTCTATTTTCATTTTATTTCTTGTAAAACCTTAGTTTTTCCTTTTTATTTGTATTCTACAGTGATTGCGATCTTGTATTACATTAATTGGTATCAGAGCTTTGGTCCCAATCCCCTTCGAATTTCTTCTCTTCCCCAAATCCTAGATCTAGATCTCTAGATTTAGATCTCGATCTCTAGATTTAGGGCCTGTTTGTTTCATTGCAAAACGTCGCAAGTCGTAAGTCGTAAAATGAGAATGGAAAAAGTGAACTGTAGCAGAGAAAATATATTGTGTTTTACGGTGTTTGGTTGATAAAGTGAAGTGTAAATGGAAAAGTATAGTGTTTTACGATGTTTGGTTGATAAAGTGAAAGTGTAAATGGTAAAGTATATTGTGTTTTACGGTGTTTGGTTGGTAATGTAAAAGTGTAAGTGGAAAAGTTGATCACAAAATTAACTGTAGCAGTGATTTAAATATTATAAATACTATTAAATTAAATCTACTATTGCAAATTAAATTGTATTAATAAATTTGAGATAAAAAATTAATAATCTTAATATTTTATTTATAACAATAATATTAATAAAATATTAGTATAAATAATAAAATATTACTAAAATATTAACTAAATAAATAATATAAAATTTTAAGAAAATCTAAAGAACATTAATAAAATTTAAGAATACTAATAAAATATAAATATTAAAAAATCTTACAAAAATAATAAATATAGTTATAATATTATAATATTAAAATACTTGAAAATTATTATAATATAAATTTTATTATAATATTATTGTAATATTATAGAAATATAAAATTAACAAAGTAAAATATAATTATAATTTAATAATAAATTATCATTATAGTTTTATTATACTGAATTATTATTACAATATTAACATTATAAAATATTAATATAATAATAAAATATATTATGATATTAATAAAGTAATTTTTTAATTAAAAAATAAATAATTAAATATATAGTAAAGTATAATATTGTTATATTAATAAAATATTAACTCTAAATAAAATAATAAAAATGGAGTAAGTATTAATAAAATAATAAAGTATTAAATAAAATATTAAATAAAAATATTAAATTAAATAGTAAATATTAAATATTAAAACAATATTAAAAACAATAAAAAAATTAAAGATTAAAAATATAAAATAATTAAATAATTAAATAAGAAATTGAACACTATTTAAAATATTAAATATTTAATAATATTAAATTATATATTGATTATCAAGTAACTGTTGTGAACTGTAAGTGTACTACACGTGAGAGTTACATGACCACAAAATTAATTGTAGCAACTGCAAGTTGGAAAATATGAGTGTAAAAGTGAGATTTACATGACCACAAATTTAACTGTAGCAACTGCAAGTGGGAAAAGAAGAGTTGCATTTTGCAATTTGTTTTTCAGCGAAACAAACAACGGAAAATGGAAAAGAAGTTTTACGACTTGCGTTTTGCGGCGAAACAAACACGCCCTTAGATCTACTTTGCAAAAAAAAAGAATCGATTACTATTATATCTATATTTATTTTGAAAAAAGAAGAAAAAGAAGAAAAAACAGAAAAAAGAAAAAAACAGAAAAACAGAAAAAACTATCGATTATTGTTCACAGTGAACAGTAACCGCTCCGATTACTGTTCACAGTGAACAGTGCCTGGTTACTATTCATTTCCCTCCAAAGCCCAAAACTCGTCTGTTCTGGAACTCGTTTTAGGCATGTCCGGAGTCCGATTCGACTTCCGTCTAAAACAGTAGGTTGGTAGCTGAGTCCCAGAGTTACTGGTAAAGTTTTACAACTTTTTTTTGGAGTAAATCTGATCTCTTCAAGCCTCTATTTAGAGCCAGTACTCTTCGTGCAACAGAAGAGCAGTGTTTCAGGCATTCTATTCTATTCCAATTTGAGCCCAGTTCGAGGAATCTTAGAGGATTTTTGCGTTTAGGCGTGAACGACTCACCCCTCATGTGATAATCTAACTTGAGTTAAAGTATTAACTGTTAAATTACTTGCAACTACTATTTGGATTATGATAATTTGTTGGTTGAAATGCTATTTACTTCTATCTAGTAGTTGCATCAGTATATATCACTTTTCATCATTTTAGGAGTGCATTTTCTTACATTTAGGACTTGAACTCTATGGTATTTATATTTAGTGCATGCATTTAGTTTGCTTGAGTTTAGGATCCTCTATTGCATCTGTTTGATTGTTGGATTTTGCATTTAAACCATCATGACCAGTCAACATTGTACGGACCACCTCGTAGACCAGTTACACAACCTCCATCAAGGTCGTATGTTTGTCCAGGATTACATTGCTATATTTAAGGACTTAACCCAACGTAGTGAAGTGAGAGAACACCATTCAGAGACTAGGTTTGTTTGGGGTTTACGACCTAAAATAAGGCGCAATGTGATTATTGGCTCCTATGATTTAGACACCATTGAAGAGGCCTTTGATGTTGCATTAAAGTTAGACCTAACTTTCAAAACGCTAGTCAATGTCAAGGCCCTGTGTTCTAAGTGTAAGGGATTGGATATTATAATTATCAGTGTCCTTGGGAGTGTCATCATGTTAGAACAGTGTCTAGTAATGATGTTGACGACTCGAAGGTGGTTGAAGATGTCTGCATTTCTCCTAAGACTGTTAGTATGATTGAAGACATTTCAGTTGGTTCTGACACGCCAATTATTGATGAGATTCATGTGTCTTCTGATGGTACTAGTGATGACATGAATGAGATAGTTGAGCCTAATACACCCACAATGTCTAATAAGCTATTTGAGTTCCCTTGTGTTGAATATAATTTTATGATTCCTATCGATTCATCTTTAGTGAGTCACCTGAGTTTCTTGTCAAAATCCAGCAGATAGTTTCTAGTGATTCTTTTTCTGGCTGTTTAGAGTTTGTGTCTGAGTCCCGTGTACCTCCATCGTTAGATGTGTGTCCTTCTAGGCATGTCATATCTCTCATTCTCCCATCGTTAGGAGTTATGCCTAGAATACCTACTGCTTTGCATCTGCCTGTTGCACATATTGATGATATCACTAGCCTGATAGTAATTTGCAATGACACCTACAAATTTGCTGCATACCTATATAGTATTTTGCAGGAATTTGCAGTTGATAATAAGGTAATGGTTACGAGTCACACTGAGACTGCGAGAAAGTTGCACGCTTGGCGTAAAGATTTCGATAGGACTCTAAAGAGGATTACTTCCATTGCTTATGAATTGGATAGCCCGTGGGATCCTGGTGTCAGATCTGTCTTCAGTAGGGATGATGCTCACTCTACTCTCTGTGTCTTGATTGAGCTGCTATCTTCCACAGCCGATCCGTCATGGAGACCAGCTCTTCCTCCGCCACCATGGTCTCGACATGATGTACCCATGCTGCTGCTATGACCACCACCACTGTTCTAAAAATTGGATTAATCGGCCGATTAATCCTATTCAGTGGCAGCCCGCTTAATATTATATTAATCGCTCTGATTATGCGCTCGAGCGATTAATCGAGTCCAAAACGATTAATCTCCGATTAATGCCTGATTAATTCAATTAATCACCGATTAATCATTTAGGTATTTCATATTTTTTTATTTGAAAAACTTATCACTTTGTGTGTGTTGGATCGCTAAGTAGTTTATATTGAGATGTTGATGATTTGATAATGATTTTTTATTAAATAATAGATGAACTGTTATTTTTTAAATAGTAGATGAATTATGATATTTTATTATTATATATTTTGCATAAAGTGATACTTATGTTTTATTATTTTTGATTATTTTTCAAATTAACTTATTTAGTAACCTTTCTTCACCATTCTTTAAAGCTCATTATTTTGATTGATAAACTGACTAATTTTTTTATTTATCTTATTTTGCAAGTAAGTTCTTTGATTTATATTTATGTTGTAAAATTTGAAATCTTGGATTACTAATGTGAAGAGATAAGTTCTTTTACTTATTCTTTTTTACTATTTATTCATATTGTTTTGTTCATCATATCATGATTTATAACTTCACATTTAGATATTGTCTTGTATAATATTTAGGTATTTTCAATAATTAACTGTATATATTCATATGTAGTTGTGTATAAATATAATTAAATATATTAAAATTTTCAAAAACGATTAATCTCCGATAAATCTCCGATTAATCCGATTAATCATTATTTAGTGTTGGACCGCACGAATAATGAAACCGATTTTTAGAACAATGACCACCGCCTTGACCCGACTGAGACACTTCGTGAGGACCCTTCCTCGACAGGGTCGAGTTTCTCCCATCCAGAGAAAATGATGAGGACATCACACTAGTTGCCAGTTGTTTTTTCATGCCTTGTTTATTTTGAGATGTCATGTTTTCTCTATTTTGCTTTTAGTACCGCATCAGTTATATTCGAGAAGTAGATTCTTGTAAAGCCTATAAAAGACTCCCTAGACTTCTTTATAAGTAGACAATGAATAATTAAATTTTTTTCAGTTAAATTCTCTTGAGAGTGCTCTTGAGTTTTGGGTGCGAAGCCCGAGGTGTAAGGGGTGCGAAGCCTGCGTAAGGGGTGCGAAGCCCAAAGTTATCTGTTTCTTTCTCCAACTCTGATCTCTCTTTTCATTTTATTTCTTGTAAAACCCTAATTTTTCTTTTTTATTTGTATTCGAAGGTGATTGCGATCTTGTATTACATCAACTAGTCTTAAGTGGAAATGGAATAGTAAAATAAGTTGGTCTTGTGAGAAAGAGAAAACAAGAGAACATTCATGATCACCAATGTAATCCTAAAGTTGGAGAGGAAATAAACATGTGGAATGAAAGAACTTTGATAAGTACGCTTAAGATTCACCAGACTGCCCATACTGGAGGTGAACCTGCCAACTATGAGTTGAGAAATGAAAACCCAGCATTTTACCTGAACAGTCAGAAGTGCTATGACATCTTGATTATACACAATGTCACTTTCTTTTTCTGGACCAGTTTTCCGCACAAAGTTTAGGTTATCGGCCAGAACCTATGGTATGAGTCAGTTATATGTCGACTTCATCAAACTACAATAAGTGTATAAAAACTTCAATAAAGAGGAATGAGGAACGAAGCAAAATAAGGGAAAGTAAAATTATAATAGTAAGTGCAGCAGTTTGAAATTTTGGGGAAAAAGACAAAATAAAAGGGAATATTAGAGCTTGTCTGGGTTTGTGCACGTGTTTGTGGCCTGTGCATGTGTGCGTGTTTATGCATATGTTGTGGTGGTGTAATCTTGATTTTCTAGACGTGTGACTTTTGATTATTGCATATTCTTCAAAGTTAAAACTTATGCTGTATCATAGGGTTTGAAGCCTTGATGTTGACCAAACAACACACTCTCCTTTTCTTTCTGTGGAGAGTAGGATCTGAATAAAATTTGCTTGATAATATTACATATTTTAGTTAGTGAATGAAAGCTTCATCGTATGTAGGAATCACAAAGCTATCTGAGATCATTTGCCAAAGCTCCTTGAAAGTGTGCTCCAATTTTGTAACTGCAATTAATCTCACACGCTCTGTACTATATTATATGTCGTTTCTTTTCTGTGTACTATTTCTTTTTATTGGAAATCATGGTATGTAAACTCTTTATGCATTTCTAAGAGCCTTATGATCCTTGTTTGTTTGCATGTTTCAAGTCATGGGTTTCAACAACGTATGAGGTTTCGCCTGCAACGTATTGGTTTCTTGGACGTTTTGTACTGGTTTTGAAGGGCTCAGTATGGAACCGGTTCTAAAATAGGTTTTGGGAAGTATGAGATGAAACATGTGAGTTTCGATGTAGTTTCGACAAAGATTCTGACTTGTTTGAAACATTAACAATTTCGAAACCAGAATCATTTCAACTGAACTAGAAATACTTAAAGATCAAGGGAAAGAGGTAGATCCAGTAATCCCAAAAAGGTAAAGAAAAGGGAAAGAGGGGAGGGAGAAAAGATCTAACCTGAATCAAGCTTTTGCAGGTCTAGATGTTGCCAACCACTTTGCTGTTCCGTGCTTCTATGGCTGCTGTCACCGCCACTACTTCCAATGTTGTCCAGGCGCAAAGTGCAGTCTGAGACGCAAATGACGTAATATGCGCGATGTGCAAAGTGCAAGCGAGGCGATGCGCCTCACTTCAGTGAGGCACTTTTCTACCTGCCAACTGGGGGCCAAAGGATTCATAGCTGAGCCAACTGCCACTAGAAGTCGATGTTATTGGACATCAAAACTATGTGCGTATGTGTTTGAGCTCTAAGCTTGAGATTGAGTCATGCTCCATTACAGACCAAATATTTCTTTCAAAAACAATTTCAGGAAATAGATCAGATATTTCTTTCAAAAAGAAATACAGTAACAGCATAAAATAGAATCATGATAAAACTACAGTAACAACATAAATCTACTGTATTCAGCAAATCAAGTTCAATTCTCAAACTCCCATGAACGCAAATTATAACCCAAACCCTAAATCGTCAAAACTACCAAATTCCTCATCTCCTCACCTCCAAAAAGCCCCCCAAAAATCAGAAAAATCCAAAAAAACTTGCTGCTTAAATTCATCTTGGATCGATCGGAAGCAAAGGGGAAGGGGGACCTTGGATCAAGCTGAGAGAGAGTGAAGTGAGGGATTGAAGAGAACTGGTCTTCAAAAACTAACCCCCTTTTTTCCCTTTTCTCATGTGTTTATTCGGTTGGAGGAGAACAGTAACTCAAAGAGGTCAGGTGAAGCTCGGGAAGACTCCGAAAAGGTCACGCGGAGCTCGCCGGCGCTCGAAAACAGTCGGGGAAGCTCGCCACTGCTCGGGGAAGCTCGTCGGAGGTCTGAGAAGCTCGTCGAAAGTCGGGGATGCTTGTCGGAGGTCGTGGATGCCTCGTCGTCGTTGTTGACCACTGCTTTGCCTCTCTCTCTCTCTCTCTCTCTCTATATATATATATATATATATATATATATATATATATATATATATATATATATATATCTTTCTTTCTCTCACAGTCGTAGCTCGCTGCTACTTCACTCTTGTCGATGAGAAAATTTAGGGCTCAGCGATAAGAATCGAGCTCTGATTCTCCATAGTGAACTTATATATAAAGGGTATTGGGCGGGCTTGGGTTTGTTTTAGCGGAACCCAAAAACCCAAAGCGCTGCGAGGCGCATGTGAGGTGCAACGCGCGCCTCGCCCTTGCCGCAGGGCGCAAGGTTTCACTTAACCTCGCCTTGCGTCTCGCTCGCGCGCCTTCGACAACACCGGCTGCTTCATCTACTATTGCTAAGATTTAGGATTAGATGGCAAAGGTAATATATGTAGAGCTCTGGGTTTGGGGTTTAGTCCTTGAAATTGTAAGTCCAAACTCATAAACTTATAAGTTGAACTAAATTAAAATGGATTTTAGGTTTTTAACTTACTAACTTGCTTAAATGGTTTGGGCTTTAGGGGCTACCTAAATCCATTATATCTTATTTAAGTGGTTTTGAGTTCTCAAACCTGTCCTGATAACCCCTAAATCTCCAAACTTATGAACAGATCAATCTCAATGTGACCGTTTGACAGCGCCTGTGTGTCATAATTTATATACAAGCTAAATTCTTGACCGTAATTTTCACTGTGATCTATTTATGATAAGTCTTGATTCTTATATATTGACCAAAATATAAGCAAGCAGTTTTAATAATTTTTGACACTATTATTTCTAATAATTTCTGAAACTTATAATGAAACTAAAGAAAGTGATCCAAACTATTTTTATTTGGGGGAACAAAACTTAAACTGAAACTGCATGCCCAAACCCTGTTTTCAGCATGCTCGTCCAGTTACTACATGGCTGGTTTAGTTGATATTATCAAGGATATGCTTTCCATTCCTTTTGATTTCTTGACGCTGCAATGTGGTTTATACTTTATTTCATTCCTGTCTATATTACTTATTTTACTCCTATTTAAGGATTTACTCGTTATTCCTCTTTTGCAGCTTGTTCTTTTTGGGGAAATTGTGACGGCTCAAAAAGTAATGTATGAGAAGTTTGGCGATGATTTTCTTATTCATTTTGTGTCAAATGCTCTCTCAGCAGCGCACTGCCCACAAGACCTAGCGGAGCAGTACTACCAAAAATTCCAGGTTCCATAAGTATTAACATTTATGTCTGACTTTTAACATCCGTTATATGCCATTTTGATATGGTATTACAATGAATGAATCACAACTAAGGAAATTTCATGCATAAAAAGAAAATTCAAGGAGAGGTTCGAACTGAGCTCTAATATCCTATCCTTTACGGCCTCCAGCTATTTAGAATAATTTTTTTTAGTTTCAAAGTCCAGTCTCTTTTGATATGGTCGTTATTGGAAAAAAAACGTTGCAATAGCTACCTTGGCATCTTGGCCAAGCTGGCTGGTTGGGGCCTGACATTAACTCATATCTATCTGCCAAACCTAAACAGAATCCTGCTTGACATTTTGTTGAGATCTGCAATCATATCTTGTTCTAAATTCATGTTGGATTGGGCAAGTACTATTATTATTTTTGTTGGCAGTGTTTTTTGGAACTTAAAAGACATACTACACTGGAATTGCAATCCTTCTTAAGACAACTATTGCCTGGGTAGAAGAGAAAAAAGGGGAAGTGAGTGGTGGTTGAGCACCAAAATTTAAATGGTTGAGGGAGGCAGGGATGTTAACCATCACTCAAAGTTTGATCATGTCTGCAGTTCTTTCTTGCTGAATTAGTGAAGCTTATATGCACATAGATGGCATCTTTTGGACACAGATGATGAACAGGGAATTCTGAAACATATCCCATCACCCCCATCAATCCCCCGCCGGGTTATTTTAAGTAATAAAAGAGTGTGACTAATAGCACATGTTTTCCATAATGAATTGCACGACATGCATCTCACATGATAAGGATTTTGGTTGGACACTCCTGGTCGTACTGTAGTCTTTGCTTGGGAGTAAATCATCACTTTCATCATCTGCATTCTCCCATTAAAAATGCTGTAGGCTGTGGACCTTTAGGCTTTCTGAGAGATTTGGGAAAAAATTATTACCTTTAGCACTCTGGTCAGTGGCACTCGCACGTTACCTAGGCATGAGACACGTGTCAAGTGTCCAATGTGTTCTAAAGTTTCTGATGCGGTAAATTTAAAAAAAATAGAATACAAGAACAGCTATCTCTGTGTGTGTAGAATAGATTGGAAAATAGATATTAACTCCATGATTTGGTGGATCAATAAGCTATCTTTTCATACTATTTGTTTAAATATCATGACATGGTAAAGAGACAAAAAGAAATGGTGTCTATGACAGTGAGGTTAACGGAGCATAATAGTCTTTAGCACTAGCTTGTTTCTATTACTCCCTTGTGTTCTTTGCAGATTCTCTTTCCAATCTTTTCTCCTTTGTTATATAGTCATGCCTTATTTCTCTTCTTTTCCTTTTATATAAGCCGTGTTTGGTGGTGGGGAATAGGTACAAGTGTCATTTCATGTCTGTCCGTGTGTCTGACATGTTAACATTTTGTAAAAGTGAAGTGTCCTGGTATCACTTGTACATATACTACTGACATGTTCAATTTTGTGTGTGTTGTCTTGTTTTGAGTTCGGTCTCATTTGAAGTTGGTTCTGGTACTTTCAAGTGCCCACTCTATTTTCTAAAATTCTGTTATCAACTCGCATAACAAGTTGGTAAGGTTTGTGTTTACCATTCTATTACTGCCATCTGAGTCTATTCTCATGGGTGCAGAACATATCATTGAAAGGGTTTGCTGCAGGCTCATTGTGTTGATGATTATCTATTACAGCTCTTTAAGCAGTTTTATGTAATTTGTATCTTCTACCTGATATGCATCACCTGTGTTCAGCAGGGTAGTGATATCAAAGCGTTAAAGTCCTTCTATAAATCTCTCATTGAGAGGTTGAGACAACCACAGAATGGAACCCTTGTCTTCAGATAGCATCAGTTCTTTTTTCTTAAGTTTTATTGAGTTATAAAGTTTTAAACTTGCCACTGCAGTTCTTCAGAGAGCACCCCATTAGTCAACTTCAGGTAATGGCCCCTATAGTTCTTTGTGTTTTATTCCTTCCAAAATGGATTTTCTTAATGCTTATGTGATGTTGTTGCAGGGTGTTAAATTTTTTTGGTGCCCGTGTCATTCTTTGAGATAACAAGGTATCATTTAGTGCTATTCATATGCTTGCCTTTATTACACTTTCTTTAAACTTTAAAGGTTTCATTTGCATTAAATTTCGTGTGGAATGTCTGAAAAATCTGAGCTTAATTATAAAAGCCATTTTTAAATCTGGTTAGGTTAAAGATGACCTCATAATTAGATGGTTCAAATATGTTTGCTTGGCTAGGTGCAAAAAGCAATTTCATTGATATGCAGTAATTTCAAGTAAGTTTTTCCTATATATTAAAGGGATAATGAGAAAATGGTCCCTGTTTCATGCCTAGAGGAAAATGCATAATACCATCTTATTCCAAATCTAGTTCAATTCCCATATAAAAAAAAAAGAGATCGATATTGACCCTATGATATTGAACTAATACAAGTGATACAGAAACTCACTATAGGATACAAATGAAATGTGAAGAGAAAATTACCAATCATTAGCTTATTACATGTGAAAAGTTGGCATCATGAGACTCTGAGGATATGGAAAGGGGGGAACTGTCGAGGTTTTTGGTTCTAACTTTTGAGAAAAGAATCTTGATCCTTCGTCTTAGATTGGGAGTGGTAGAATGGTCATTCAGAAGTTACTTTTGTACATTGTAACTGGCTTGTTCAAACACTCAGGACTTTTCTGACAGCAAAAATAGGTGGATCAATCATCTTGAGAGGAATGGGGATATTTTTGTGTTTTCCTATAAATTCAAGGACTAATTTGTCATTATCACAGCTAGGGAAGTTCTGGTGGTGATATGTAATGAATGCACATTGAAATTCAATTTGTTAATATTCATGAAAGAACAAACTCAAACTAAAAGTTGTTCCTAATTTGTTGATTAAATAGAAGTATAAAAGTAATTGGTGTAGTTTCTGTCTGTGATCTATCCCCCCACCCAAAAAAAAAAAAAAAAAAATGATAGTAGATATCAGGAGAATAGAATTTACTAATCTAATTCTTTGAGCGGCGACAGCAAGCAAAAAATATAAACCCTTAATTCAGAAAGAAATTTATGTAAGAGGTCGTTGTAAACAAGCACTTGAAGAGAAGATTGGTGAGCATGGCCTCAAGTGTTTTGTGGTGTTCATCTGCCTAATTCGAAACCTAAAGCTTGGCCAGGTTAATAGTTGTTACTAAAATATTAATCGAACATACTGTTTCTTAGGATATAGTGTTCTTTTTAATTTCTTGATCTGATTTAATCCAGCCATTTAAAGTCAAAAGAAAGTTTTTTGAACCTAAACTAATTTCACTGTTAATTCCATGCCTTTTTATATGTAAATCCTGATATATATATTTTTTGAACTGTATAATATATGCAGATGTAAATTATGCCGGGTTGCTTTGATTATAGCAGGAGTGCTCTCTGCTGGTGTGGGCGCTCGGCTAGTGTAAATTTGAGGTCCAAGAGGATTTTTCCTGTATATTCTCTCTCTTCCTCCACAGGAAAACTGCGTCTATCCCCTCATCATCCTGAATCAATTCATTTTGTGACCTTAAAATGTATAATTTTATGATCTTCAAATTCAAGTGTTTTCTGTTAAAAAAATAGATGAAACAAGACAAAAGAGGTCTTTCCCCACAGCATATGAGAAAAGAAAAGTATCTTCGACGAGAAAATTTTGAGCTTGCAACGTGATGGGCCTTGGGGATGACTGTATGCTCTGATATTATTTGACTTTTAAACTTTTTTTGCTTTTAGTTTGAGTTCGGCTGATTATTTTTTTCCCCTCTTTTATTGCCTTCGTCCAGTGCGGAGTGGTTTAGGCTTGGTTCGTGTTTAATTATTTTGTTTTAAATCATATGTAATTGTACTGATGGTAATAATTATTACATGCTGATGTATGAGTAGTTGTACCGCTACAAATTTATTATACATTTTAATTTTTAATTGTAGATTTAATTTAACAATATTGATGATTCATTCATATTTTTTATTATCATTTAACACTAACAAACTTGCAACAAACCAAACAGTAGAAATTTCAACAAGTGCCAAAAAGGGGCAGAAATGCGTACCTCATGCAGGTCTTTAGATTGTTGAAGGAAAAGGGGCAGTGTGTTGCTACATTCGTCTGCTCTTCTTTGAAAGTGAGATGTTTTCATTTACTACTTGCACTTTTTCCTGCTACTTGCATTAAACCAAACAGTAGAAATTTCAACAGGTGCCAAAAAAGTGCAGAAAAAGAGTAGTTCATGCAGATCTGTAGCTTGCTGAAGGTAAAGGGAGCAGGGTGCTGCTACATTCATCTGCTCTTCTCTGAAAGTGAGATGTCTGAAGATCTTGATGCCTGATCACCTGATCACAAGGTTACAGAATTCAATGCGAGTAGCCTTTTCATCTTCTTTTTGTGGGGTCTCTAAGTTGTCTCTTCACCGTGTTTCTTCATTTTTCTAGTATTTTCATATAGGTAAAATCTGATGATGTGTTTGTGCGTGATAGCCACACGACTGCTTGGTCGGTCGGAAACCTAAGCAGCCAAAGGAGTAGTCTGCATAGCTTCTGAAATGGTGCTGTGAGCAGAAGGGTTTCAAATTCTTGATGCTTTTTAAGACTCGCTAAAGTTTGAATTGTGGGCTTGATTGAGTCTCGGACTCTCGGGTTTAATGTTTGGACCCAGTGAGGACATACTCGTATTGCTATCTACTTATTAGTACTTGATTTATTGGGTTCACACCAAAATGCACACGCAAATATGGATGCCCTTATGTAGGGGCCGTTTGTTTCGCGTAAAAGTCCGTAATTCGTAAATGACTTACAACCCAGTTACAACTATGGCGTTTGTTTGGACCGTAATTCGTAAAAGACTTACACAACCCAATTACCCCTCACTTGCAACCCAATTACCACTCACTTACAACTCAGTTACAGTTAATTTTGTGGTCATGCAAATTTGTATTATTTTTTTATGTTAATATTAAATTTTTTTAATATTTAGCATTTTTAATATTTATTTGCAATATTAAAACTTTTTAAATCACCAAATAGTTAATTTTGTGATCAACTTTTTCACTTACGACTTACACATTACGACAACCAAACATCGTAAAGCACAATACACTTTTCTACTTACAACTTTATATTACCAACCAAACACCATAAAGCTTACATGCATGTAACTCATTTACAACTGTAAAAGACTTTACTAATTACAACTTACGAATTATGGCCAATTACGACAACCAAACAGAGGTAGTGTAGAATTCTTTATCATTGTGATGCTAAATTGGTTTGGAGCAGTCAGCTACGACTGTATATTTAGACACGCTAATGCAATTGACTCGGGTGCAAACAAAGTCTCTCGTTATAATAGTAGTGATTTTGTGTGTGTGTGTGTGTGTGGTGGGGGTGGAGGGGGAAAGTAAAATCTTGTTAGTAGATTTTTTTTTTTTTTTTTAACTCATTAGAGAAACGCAGAGTACAGAGTTTACATGAAGTGGATACGTGGATACACCAACAAGAGTAGCAGTTTATTGTGTCTTTCGACAGGCCATCTTGGTTGTCGATAGATGTCGACAGGCCCCCCATAGCTGCCGACTGGTTTTTCCCTAGAGTCGGGTGTTGTGGCTCGGCCTGTGGACATGCCGATAAGCATGTCGACAACATTTGATCTCTGGGTGATTTTCAAGTTGGATTCAAAATTCGTTTCTGATCCGAATTCAGAGTTTTTTGGTTTCTTTATTTTCATGGTGTCTGTGGCAATATAAAGAAGGGATTGTCTCCTATTTGTTGTATCCTTTAATTGATTTGATTAATAAGATCTCTTTCTCCTTCTGCCTCGAGGACGTAGGCAATTGTCGAACCTCGTTAAATTTTTGTTCTCGCTTTCTTTCCTTCGATTGGTTTGTTCGTGCAATTGGGTATTATTCTCTGGTGTTGCTGTTCTCTGTTGATGAAGACTTTAGATATAATTTCCTTTGATTGATGAAGACCTTAGATATAAGTCAGATTTCGTCTTACCTTGCTCACAATTTGAAAGCCATGAACTTCAAGCTTTTAATCTTTTTGTAAATTGTGCTTTCAAAGATTTGATAGATAGGTGCCCAGTTCACTTAATAACTGAATCATCAATGCTGTTTAAGTTCATAAACCTCAACCCTGCAAAATTCTCCATTGCTGGAAAAAAATAGGGAACAAACAAAACAAAAAGTCCAAAAATTCATTACCTTAGCTTTGGTTGCGTACACAAAATTAAAAGGATACGGAAAACAGTTGCCATCATCTATTGACAAAAGTGTATTGTTTGTGAAAAACTGGAAAAGTTCAAAAAACTATAAACGCCGTGAGGACTCAGGTTGAGCCTCATACGTGTTTTTTCTTTTTTTTTTTTTTTGACGGCCGTCAAGTCCATGTGTTAAAAAAGATCTTACCAACCGTGGATGCTGACACTTCTCCGTGAAATTTGTGGTGAAAGTTTTGTGAAATCAAAAAAGTTGTGCGAGAAAATAAAATGACGTGCGTTAACAAATTTATTTAAAGGGAAACAGAGCGGTTGAAGGAGACAACAGCATAAAGTGAGGTAATTTTCATGATCTCATGTGGGAAAAAAACTGCAACTTTCATGAGTTCTACAGTGATGCACCAAGAAATTTGAATTTACTGTAGTCACAATTTTGTTGAATAATTTGTATTCTATGCTTTGCTGTACCATATGAGATTGTTTTTTGGTTCTTATCATGATCACAAACATATTGATGCATTTTTGAGTTAAGCGTGCTCAGACGAGAGTAGCGATTTTGAAGAGTTTGTTAAGTATGCTTGAGTGAGAATAGTATCTTTGACTCGCGATAGAGCGAGATAGGAGCAAATAGAGGCGTGTGCGCCGTTCCTGTAACTAAATTGAGAAAAAATTCAATAAACTTACATATATTTTTGTATTACAAGTCTCTTCCGCTCTAGTCATTACTTTTGTCTTGGGAGAGAGATTAAGCATGTCTATGCGGGAGTTATATACATCACCAGTGGCGGACACATGATATTTTTTCATTGTGAACATAAATGCAACAAGAATTTTAGTGTGAGCGTAAATACAATAAGACAAGAGAGAAAAATACAAGTTAATGTTGCACCCACCAAGAAAATAGAGGACAGAAAATTTCTTCTTAAAACATTATTTTACTATTTTGTTAAATTTTAATAGGCTTTAATGTCTATACCTGTGTTATACACTTGTATGTATAAATTTGGGTTTGATTTGGCCTGGGAGGGTCTTCCCACCTTTTCCATTACATTCTCAAATTGTGCGGACCATGGAAACACAATAACTATAGAATATTTGTCATCTCTTTGATTATTTATTTTAATTTATAGCTATTGCATAAAACATATCATATTTAGGACCTATTTGTTTCTTCAGAAATGAGCCCATAAATCAATTGTTCATGAGCTTCACACGGAAGGCACATCAATTTCTCACGAAGTGATGTTTGATTGACTTTAAAAGAAAAGTAATGATCGGTGGGGCCCACAAATTCTATATGGCCTCTGTTAGTTTTCGCGCGACTGAGAAAAGAAAAGAGCTATTGTTTATGGCCCCATTTGACCTATTTCTTTTGAAAATTTTATAACGTAGGTTTCATTTGAATCTTTTGTGCCCCATTTCTGAAGGCCAAATCGGTCCTTAAATAATAGCTTGTGCACATGTGAGTAGCGTATTACATTGTTGATAGCACATCTCACTTGTTTCTCAACATTTAGATGGCCGTATAAAAAAAATCACAAGCAACTTAGAAGCATTGTGACAAACTTTTAGTACCATGATGCTAATTATCAACTTGCCTTTACAATAAGAAGACTATTGGAAGAATGCACATAATTACTCTCTTTAATCAAGTTGTCAAATATAACAGCTTGTTTCAACCTTTTATTTTTATTTTATTTTATATGAAAAACAAGTGTAACCTAACAATCTCGAGGAAAGTTCCAGCACTTCACCAAGCCAAATACCATAAAAATTCATAATAATTTAAAAATAAATTTCCCATTGTAATTTCCAAAACAAGAAGTCCAATAAGTTTTACACTTGTTTTACTATTTATTGGATGACATGTCCTA
>JAVJIF010019671.1:0-50723 GCA_038442645.1 Agave tequilana
GTGTAATGGACAAAATCTTACCCATGACAGAATCAAGACACGTGTCCCTCGCCATCCGAATTTCCCAATTACACTCGCAAGGAAAATCTCCGAGTAAGAGCAACGTCCAAAACATTCTCGAGACCATTCCTTTCTCTTTCTAACTTGTCCTTTTGCCATGCAAGTCTGGGCACCGTTAAAGATAGTTTGAACCTCCTAGGTTGGCCTACATCCTGTCAGTGATCGGGAAAAACTGCGAACAAAAAGTGTATGTTTTGAAATCAATATTTAAAATGTGTGTGCTTTGACTTCCTTGATACTTTTTTTATAGCATAGAGACTAAAGGGGTCGAATCCACAGGGACGGAAAGCGATAGAAACTTTACCGGTTGATTCACATATGTGTTAAAGTTTCTTTTATGTTTTAAGGAATCAAAAGAAAAGAGATCAAAGAATGAAAAGAGAAGTACAGTGAAAACAAAGAAGTGAGAACATAGAAGAATGATTTTTTGTGATTTTGTTTGTAAATCTAAAACAAAGTAAAAGAGAAAGAAAACTCATGACTACTAACTACTAATGGCTCCACTAACGATGCTAACCTTTTAGTGATAGTTGCCTCACATATATTCTTGGCCATCACTAGTCCTTGGTTCAAGAGCATTTCAAAGCATGACCCATAAGATTACTTTCACATCCAAACTCAACAAAACAAGTGCAAGATACACTTAAACCATCAAAACTAAACAAGAGTAAGTATGAAATAAAGTAATGTTAGCTTGTTAGAGAGTTAGGATGTTAGAGTATTAGAATCCATCATCTAAGCCATCAATGGCTCTTGCAAGAGCAAGGCCAAGTAGAGGCTATTAGATTCATATAGATTATCAAGTAAGAAGTTAGTGGTTCGTAGTTAGTTGCCATGAAAGAAAATTAGCTAAACATGTAAAAGGAGTTAGAGAGAAGAAAACAAAGAGAGATAAAGAGAGAACCTTTAATAAATTGTCACCTTCTATTACAAGCACTCTTACTTTCCAATCATACCACTCTCTCTCCTATTACAATATCTACAAGAAATGGAAAATACAACGGAGGAACAAGAAGAAGAACTAACTTAAACTACCCTAAGAAGAAGAAACTACTCTAAAACTACACTACAACTAAAGAAAAACTCCTCAAAACTCCTCTCCCTCAGTTCTGGAAATCCCAGGGCTTTTATAGGCGAAGAGGGCACCAGGGTACAGGTATGGAGTCGCGCGTCAAATCTTGGCGCGCAGCTTCATACAAGAGCCGCGAAAACACAGCTATGATCTCGTTTTCATGGCTCTTCTAGAGCCGCGTGCGTGGCGCCGCCTGCTGCACGCTCACCTCTTGTCCCCCTATCGGGTGTACCTCCTGAAATTCGGATTTGGGGCACCTGATTTTGACAAAACAGCCCTCCAAAATCAAATGGCTACATTTCTGGGTTTTTAATCACCAATTAAATGGTGATTTTGGGTATTCTTTTTCATTTCATGCCATGGACCTAGAAACATGCAAGAGAGGTACTATTAACAGGATTTAATATTAAATAAATGTGAAGATGTGATGTGAAATATGCAATTTTAGAGACTAATCAGTCAGCATTGTGGGAGACTAGGAGGACTGTAACACCCTGATCGCGCGGGTACGAGGACGCTATGGCGACGTACATACGCAGGGCGAAAATACCCTCACGTACGTACGCTAAGCCTCAGTACAGGAAATAGCCTCCATATATACTAGAATTCCAGCATTAAATAAGTACAAGATACCTACAGAAAGAGGTTAGTGATCATGATAAATAGGAGAAACATAGATAGATAGAAAATGAAAACAAATAATAAGATACCAATGAATAGGAAAGAGTGGCAATCTCGAGATCATATCTCGAGAAATCTCAGATGCTACGAACTCCCAGATCTCCAACCTGGGCACGCAAACCCAGGGTCGTCAGAAAGTGACTTGGTGAGTGGTAAAATGAAGGAAGCAGTAATATGTACTATAGTAATACAGGCACGATAATAATATATAATACATGTTTATGTATCAGTGATACCATATAATAGGAATTTAAGAATCAATAGACTATAAAAATATCATATTTAATACAATCACTACCTAGCATGTTATCATTAGGTCATGTCTACAGTAGTATCCAGCTTTATATAATAAATAATGTTGTATAGTGGTGACGTGATAGAAATGAACATGCAGATGTGCAGTCTGCAACATAACCATCCTACTGTTTTGTGCATATACGATAATGATTCTGCAAGTTATACATAAAACAGAATATATGCAATGCAGAGTATATGTGTCCATGAAAAGTGTAATAAGGTATACAAGTGACATGATTGTGGATAACATATCAGGAATAGTAACGAATATAAAAGGACAATAATATACATGTGTCGAGCATATTATGTAATTAATACAATAATAACGACCAGTATCGCCTGGTATTTTAATCAATCTCCTCTAGTGTCCCATATCACTGGAAGTTCATACCAGAGCCCGCACTATGGACGAACCCATCCTAACAGGGCATACCGATACCATGATCCAAACGAGAGAAACCAAATAACAAGTGTTCCCGACGTCACTATTATTTATATTGTTTTCTTATAATAATTGAAAAACCAATGGTCAAAGAGCTCTTATCGAGTAGGTGTATCCCATGCATACCCGGGATCACGGCCTTAAACAGACCTTTGGCTGCTGAGACCAGGGCCCTTCGCTAAGACGGGAGCAGGAAACAGAAAACAAGAGTTCATGGAGCCATATACAATCGGTAGCCAGCACTATCATTCCCTACAGTGGGATAGCGCCAAAATTTGATTGAGATTTTACCTGCACAAAAATACAGAATTTCAAACTTTTATAACAATAGTTCAAGGTGCTCAATTCTACAGCTATAGCATGTGGCTATGCGGGTCGTGATCCACAAGGAGGGACTAGCGATGGAAGCTTTTTTAATAAGTTCTCTTTTATGCTACAATTAATGGTTAAAATTCTTCTTTAGCTTCTTAAAAGAAAAGAGAAAAATGGAGTTACAGTTAAGTTAGGAAGAAAGTGATAGATTGAGAAGGTGGAGAAAATAGAAATGGATATGTACAAAGAAATTGAAAAAGAGTGAAAAAGATTTGGAATATTGTGGTGGCGAAGTATGACAATTAGGATTTTTCCCATTCCCGATTTACACTATGAAATGAAGGGGCGAGCTGCACTACCATAGAAATGGATATCCATCACCATAAGCCATCAACGGCACTTGCAAGGGCAAGGCAACCTCGAGCCTATCAGTTTCATTTGGATGCACAAACACAAAAGAGGGAAGCAAACAAAAACAAGAATAGAAAAGAAAAGAAAACTTCGATTCGATTCAAATAACAATAAAAGAAAAGAGTACTTACACTGGTATCACCCTCAGTACAAGCTTGCTCTTATTCCTCCATGAAACTCTCCTCTCCTTTCAGTTACATAAATAAAACTTACATAAAAGAAAATAAAAACCTAAGTTACAAACTACAAATTAGCCTAAGTTTTACCTCTGCTTGGTCGTACCCCTTTGCCTTTGAAATTGTAGGTATTTATAGGAGAAATGCAGAGGGTAGAGGAGTATGAAGATAAGGAAAGCTAGCTATTTCTAAATTTAAATCCTCCCCTTATCTCCAAACTTGATTTGATGTTGATATTCAGTTCTGATCTGCAGCTTATTGGCACATTAATTACTAAATATAACTTATCAAATGATAGAATTAGAAATAATGATCAACTTAAGAGTTGTATCCCTTTAAGTTCTCTTTCTGGATCATCTTGAATCATTAGATTTGAGTTCTGCTAGCAAAAGTTATGACTCAAATACTAAAATATATTCAGCCAGAATCTGAGTCAAAATTGCTTCATCTCATCCATTGATCTTCTCTCTATCCATTTATCTCTTTGGATTTGGACTCTATATTTGACGTTATTCTCGGTTGATGTTTAGCTTTAACCACTTGATTTACCAAAAATTGAATTTAACCAACTGGATTTGGGATCATCCTCCTCTAACCAAATAGATATAGTTAAATCTGAATTTAACTGATATTTATTTGATTTTATCCTCTTTCTCTCCATGATTATCTTCTGCAAAATAGACATTTAAGATAAGAAATTTAGCAGATTTATTACATGATAAATATGGATATGTAATAAAGAATAATGCAATAAATGTGTACAATCAGGGACTAACAATGTGGATCCAATACATCCACCCGATAAGATCTAATCAACCGTCAAGTCTCTCCCATTCCCAAGTATCTTTGTTATCTTTACAGTACATAGCGTAGCAAGAACAAGTACAGTGCATCACATGTAACATGATAACCGGACATGAGCTCTGTTGATAGCATAAAACAAGATAACAGGAAACGGGAAACAGTAGATGTGGGATTCTAGAGGTGCCCCCCGTGGCTTGGATGCACGTGGCACTTAGTCCACACATCGTATATTAACAACACACATATCCAGTAAAGAGAATATCAATATCAGTAACAGGAAACAATCATGTAACATGAATATACATGCAACAATAATACATGTAATATGAACGGTGATCCATATGACAAGAATATAGAAATAATACATACATGTATACCAGTGAATACATGTAACAGTGATATACGAACATGCTACAAATGCGTACAAAGCATCCATGTAATGATGATGACGGTATCCAGTAAATTAGTGTATCCGTGTATCAGTGGAATATGAAGAAGACATAAATGGTGTCACGTGTAATAGTATTTTTGTAACGGTGAGATATGATTAAAATAATTATATTGGTGCGATACAGGATATGTGTGATGTGTCCACAAGGATATACAATAACAGTGTTCAGTAAAATAGATGTCTACGTGCAATATCAGTGTCCCAGGAATACAAGAGTAGTGTCTCAGTGTTATCAGTGGGTTAGTAACGGTGGCTATACCACATAATCGAGGGTCACATATCTTATTTATCATAATGATTACAATAGTGATTGCAATAGGATATCACAAAATTATTATTATATATAATTATCTATTTTTAATTATCATTTTATTGCTAATTTATTTATTAAAATTATTAACTTATTAATCTTATATTTAGACATTTCATCTATTTATAATAAATCAAGAACTAAACTAAATTAGGATTATATTATCATTTATGTTTAATTAATAACCATGTATGTTCTAATTATAGTGATTTAATTATAACCACATTTTATTAAACAATATTTATAATGCTTTACCTATAATCAAGATTTATTAAATAAAGTAAGCAATCAATTTTATTAAACATAATAAAATAGAATTTATAAAAGAAAACACTCACAAACTAGCCATGGGAAGGTAGCTCGCTTTCCCTCTCAATTCGAAGTCTGGATGCTCCAGATATCGCCCAAATGCTAGAAACCATATAAGGAGGTTAACTATGTAATTAATAAGAAGAAGAATGCAACAAATATAATTTAACAGGGGCTATTATGAAATTTTATCTTAATGGGTTTAAGAATGGGTTTTGGCTCTTAACGGGTCGGGTTTGGATCCAATACCTAAAACCATAACTTAAGTATAATGGGTAAATGGGTTTAATAGGTTTTGGGTTCAAACTAACCCAACAGGGTTAATGGGTTAAAACCCATTAGGGCGTAGAGAGAGAGAGAGAGAGAACGAGAGAACAGGGCAGCGCGTTGTTGCCCTGCGTGTGGCCGCGCGCGGCCGCACGGCCACGGCAGCCACGCCGGCGACGAGTTGGCAGCCGGTGGTGGTAGGCAGAAGGGAAAGAGGGAGAGAGGAATAGACAGATGTGGGGGGAGAGAGAGAGAGGAGGAGGAGAAAAAGAAGAAGAAGAAAAGAAGAAGGGAGGAAAAGAGGAGGAGAAGGGGGCGGCACACCGGCTTGGGGGAGGCGCGGTGGCGCCTGGCCACCGGCCTGCCGGTGGTGACAGGGCCAGCGACGACGGTCTGTACCCCCATGGGATAGAGAGAGAGTGTGTGTGAGGGAGAGATGAAGAATTAAGAGGAGAGAAAGTTAATTAGAAAGGGGAGTTGGGATGAGAGAGAGGGGATAAGAGAGAGAAAGAAAGAGAGAGAGAATTTATAGGAGGAAGATAAGAAAGAGAGAAGGCGGTGGAGAGAGGCGGTGGAATGGGACCTTGGCTTGGGGGGAAAGAAAAGGAGATGATTGGTGGGAAAAAGAAAAGAAAGAAATAAGAGAAAATAATATAATTTAATATTATTTAATTTGATAAAAATTTGACTAGCCCGAACTGTTCCCAAAATTTTATAAAATAGAGAATATTATGTTGAGAAGCAATGTGAAATCAGATTCATGAAATAAAATCTGGTTTATAAGTTTAAAATCTTTGAACGTATCGCCGATATTGTGCGACACCGGTTTGGCCGAATTTTGCTATAATTCAGAAAAATCCCTAAAAATATCCTATCCTAAAAAATATGATTCTAAGATACAAGGTGAAAGCAGATTCTCAAAATTTAACCCCGTTTGTGAAGTAAAAAATCGTAGAGCTGATTATCGGTATCGGTCAACCACCAACTACGGAGATTTTCCAAGATAATCTAGAAAAAATTCAAAAAATTCTAAAAAATCTAAAATACTGAAAAATAATATCTAAAATTGAAATCGGTTCAATCTGACTACCAAAAAGGTCAAATCAACTTTATACGCCGTATCGAGTACTGATACTGTGATACATACATCACGAATCAGGGGGTTACAAGGACTATTATATCCCCCGAGCAAGAAGGAAGACTGTTTGGTGGGAAAATTGAAGGCGTGTATAAATTCTTTATTTGGTTGTGAAGAAAAATGAAATAATCTTTTTACAAGAGAGGGGAGATATTCAAGCTCAAATCTCTCCTTTGTTTAATGCCGAGTTCTTGATGTGGTGATGGAAAGTGAATCCTGTTTTCCGTTGACCGGGTGAATGTCAAGACCTCTTGGGAATCTTCTCTTTGGAGGTGGATGAAGTAACATAGCTTCTGTCCAACCAACATCTCAAAAAGACTTTAGGCAAGAACAAACTTGAACTAAGCAAGTTGTTAGAAAAGTTGAACTCTCTCTTTTTTTTTAGCTGGAGATCTTGGTCCTTCTACGACTTATGATTGAGATTCTTCTGACCAAAAATTTTTCGACCCCTCTTCCATAGCAAACTGGGCTATTTATAGAGGTTTCAGGGGTAAAAGTGTCCCCTAAAAACACTCCATAATGGGGGTTAACTCCCTCATTTTTTGGGTAGTAATTGACCCAGTAATGAGGACGTTATAACCGAGACGCGAGCTTTGAGCCTCGCATTTTGTCATTGAGGTAACGCTTGAGAAACGCAAACTTCAAGTTCTGCGTTAAGCTGCATGTGAGATGCGGGCTTCGAACTCTGCGCCTAGGTATTGTATAAATAATTGGGACGCAAGTTTCAAGCTCTGCGTCTTGACCATCATGGTGAAGCAGAGACGCGGGTTTCGACCCTTGCGTCTTGGGACTGCGGTGATGCTGAGGCGTGGCTTTCGAGCTCTGCGTCTTGGTCATTAAAATGATATTGAGATCCAGTTTCAACCCTCAAGTCTTGGTGCTGTGCTAGTGGCTATGATTAGCCTTGCGTCTAGAATCTGGACCCTGCTTTCTGATGACTTATCCTTAGTGATTTTTTGACAGTCTACAGAACCCCCTCCAAAGTTTTCGATATTTCGCAGTTGACCAGTGTTTGGTGGGAAAATTGAAGGGGCATGTAAATTCTTTATTTGATTGTAAAGAAAATTACAACAGATCAATAATCTGATTACAAAAGAGGGAAGATATTTAAGCGCAAATCTCCCCTTTGTTTAGTGTTGGGTTCTTGATGTGGCGATGGAAAGTGAATCATATTTTTCATTAACCAGGTGAACGTTAAAACCTCTTGGGAATCTTCTTTTTGGATGGTGGACGAAGTAACACAACTTCTGCCTAACAAGAATTTCAAAGAGACCGTAGGCAAAAACAAACTTGTACGCAGCAAGTTGTTAGAAGAGTTGAACTCTCTTTTTCTTTTAGCTGGAGATCTTGGTCCTTCTGTGGCTTACAACAGAAGTTCTTCTGACCAGGATTTTTCGACCCCTCTTCCATAAAAAACTGAGCTATTTATAGAGGTTTCAGGGGGTGAAAGTGTCCCCTAAAAATACTCCATAATGGGGGTTAACTCCCTCATTTCGTGGGCAGCAATTGACCAGTAATGAGGAAAGTTATAACCGAGACGCGGGCTTTGAGCCTCGCATTTTGTCCCTGAAGTAATGCTTGAGAAATGCAAACTTTCAGTTCTGCGTTAAGCTTCAAGTAAGACGCGGGCTTCGGGCTCTGCGTCTGGGTAGGATGCCTGAGATGCAAGTTTCAAGCTCTGCATCTTGACCACTGCAGTAAGGCAGAGACGCGGGTTTTCGACCCTTGCGTCTTGGTACTATAGTGGTGCTGAGACGCGACTTTCAAGCTCTACTTCTTGGTTATTAAGACGCGGGTTTCAACTTTCACGTCTTTATGCTGAGCTAGTGGCTGTGCAGCTTCGCGTCTAGAGTTTGGACTCTGTTTTCTGATGACTTGTCCTCAAATGATTTTTAGACAGTCTATAGAACCCCCTCCAAAGTTTTTGATATTCTGCGGTTGACTGGGACATATTTTGAAATACTTTGGACTCTGATTGAATTTATACTTCTCATGATTGGACTGACAATCATTTGAGATACTCTGAGCTTGATCTTGTCTGGAGTATGGTCTTCGTGAGTGTACTGTAAAACCCTTTGAAACCACCAGAGATGATTGTGGTGAGTGTTTAGATACGCAGTGCAGACCTCCTCAGTGCTCTGAGCAGGTTGTTGGTATACTGTTGAAGCAGAAGTAAACAGTCGTCTGCTTGTGCCATTGTACTGTTGAACTGATTGCAGAAGTAAAGACTGAATGCAAGTCTTGTAGATGCAGGGGTCAAAATGCTCTAGATACGCAATTCTCACTCGAAGTGGGGACGCATCTATTAATTTGCTGAAGAAACACGGCCTCTGGAGGGACGCGATCTTTGAAATGAAGACGCGGCTCTTACCCTGTTGACTAGACAAAGCTCTAGTTTTGCTGAAGAGATGCGACCTTTGGGGATGCTGATTGATGCTTTACCTGCACACAAAATACGGAATTATAGAACTTAAAAAATAAAGATGTGTAAGTGCTCAATTCTACCGCGATAGCAAGTGGCTATGCGGGTCGTGATCCACAAGGAGGGTTTGCGATAGAAGCGTTCAAGGTTTTTTAATTGAAATCTTTATGAAGAAAAAACGAAAGTTCTTCTTTGTTTTAAGAAATGAAAATGAAAAAGAAGGTGGAGAAAATCAGAAAACGACTATGTACAAATAAATTGGAAAAGAAAGATTTGGAAGATGTGGTGTTGGTGATTTAATCTACAGAAATAAAAGAAAAGAAAGAAAAATAATTACTTACCTTCTTTTTACCAAAGCTTACCTTGAATCTTTGGCGACGATGTTACCTTGAAGTGGAGGCAATCAACGCATAGCCCATAAGAGTTGAGTATTATCTCTTCCACATTAGATCATCAAGACAACTTCAAGTATGAAATGATACAGAGAGACTCACATCCATCGTCATGAGCTATCGTTGGCACTCTCAAAGGCAAGGCTCTTTCGATGCTTTTAGACTCACTTGGAAGACAATTGTACCAAAAGAAGAGTGAAATAGAAAAGAAGAAGAAGAAGAAAACTAAAATGAAGTTCATACAAAGAGAGAATACAGATTTGATTTCATAACGATAAAAGAAAAGAAAGAAACCTTACACCGGTGTCACTCTCAGCTCATGCTTCATTCTTGTTCTTTTATGAAAGTCTGATCTCCTCTGAATTACATAAATGAAAGCTAAAATTACATGAAAAGAAAAACAAAAACCTACACTAAAAAATGAAAAACTAGACTAAATCCTATCTCTGCATGATCCTCCCTTTTGCTCAGCTAAAACCAGTATTTATAGGGAAAAACTTAAAGGAGAAGATCCCAAGAAGATTGGGGGATCTCCTGGTCTGATGTATTTCCTGTATTTTCTTCTGATTTTCTTATTTTTTGCTTCAAAAGTTGACAAAACAGCCTTTGATTGTGCTTGATTCAGGGAGGATTCTTCTCAACCTCCTTATATGCCAAGATTTTGCCCTGATTTCTTCATCTTGATTCAGGGAGGATTCTTCTCAACTTCCTTATATGCCAAGATTTTGCCCTGATTTCTTCATCTTGATTCAGGGAGGATTCTTCTCCTTATATGCCAAGATTTTGCCCTGATTTCTTCATCTTGATTCAGGGAGGATTCTTCTCAACTTCTTATATGTCAAGATTTTGCCCTGATTTCTTCATTTCAAATTTATTCTGAATTAATCTGAATTTGGTGGGCTTTTGAGCTTGTTTCTCTCATCTCCTTAAGGAATGGCCTGCAAATAAATTAAACATTTAATTAGGACAATGCAGATTTTATTCTATAATAAGTATGGAAATATGATAATAAATGTGCAACATTAGTGACCAATCACACCCCCATACCTATTTTTTGCTTGTCCTCGAGCAAAATAACTAAACTATACTAAGGATTATTAGACCACTTTCGCAGGTCACGCGATTGCACTGAGCATGTTCAACAAGCCGTTAAACCTCTAGGTTTCCCCTAGAGGACGAGTTTTGTCTCGTGAGGGTTTTCAGTGGATTACACCCACAAAATCCATAAAGAAAGAGAAACAAATAGTTAGTATTTTCAAAAAGCATTTTGAAAAAGAAAAATATTTGAAATATAATTGTAAGATTTAAGCAATCTATAGTTATAGGAAAACTGAATTTTTCATTCCTAAACTTAGTCTCTATTCAAAAATTTGTTATCAATAAAAATAAGGAGTCAAATTGTACTTCTCATCTGGTCTATTACTTTACCCTAAGTCATATGCACCTTGTGATCGTGAAAATTTTGACTAAGGGTTCATTACCTCTAACTCTTATGCCTTATTTATTTATATATATTTTTTGTGGTATTATTCCTTAGTTCTATTAGGCTTTCTAATCTGCCCATGTAACGAGCCTTTAATCGATGACTCCCAAACCAAACGGTCTTAGGGCACCAGGTGTGAAAACACCCCAAGGACTTAAGGACTCAAGCAAATAAGCCACAAAACTAAGGATTTTATTATTTGAACCTCTTTTAGGCGTAAATACTTATGCTTTATTAGGCACAAATACCCAGCCTAATCAGAGGATTTATATATATATATTTTCTCAAACTTATCTAATCATCTTTCGCATAAATACTAAGGTTTGCTTAGGCCAAAGTTCCTAACTAATCAATAATTAGATTCGTTCATCTTTCATAGATATATTTTTTTTCTCTTTTTTCTTTTTTTTTATAATAAGGCATAAGAATCTTTGTTTTTGAACCCTAAGTGTGTAAGTGTATGAAGTGTGCATATTTTATTAAGGTAAAGATCAAGACTAAATTACTTTGACAAATTATCTTCCTAACCCTAAAAATCAAACAAATAATCTTATTTTTACCAAATTTAAGAAATCCTAATTTTGATTTTCCTATTCCTTAAAATTGACTTAATTTCTTACAAAAAATATGTCAAAATATTGTTTCTATTTTCAAAAAGTGTTTAAAAGTAAAGAAAAAAAATTTTTTAATAAAAAGAAAAAACCTAAGTTATGTTAGACCCTCCCCCACACCTATCTCATGCATTGTCCTCAATGTATGAATTAATGTATAGATGCATGAAAAAGAAGAAAGGGAAGGAAAATGTTACCTTAAGGTGGTGGTTCCGGTGGTGGTCTGATTGGTTCACGAAATGCGGCCCAATCGACTTTTCGTGGAGTTCGGAGGAACCCACCAGAAATTTCTTTAATATAACCCACTAAAATGATATATGCATGAATGATTTTTATTAAATATTTGACCCCATCTAATTTTCAAATTCCATAATTAATTTCAGAGTCAAATTTGTCACCCGTTTTGTCCCAAAATGGAGTGTGAAAAGATAGAATGATTGACTTGGACTCAGAAAGTACAGAAACTAATACCGACTCAGGAAGGTGACTTAAGTCAAGTAAAGGTTAGGAGTCAGATTGGTTCAAGAAGCGGGTCCAAGTCAAGAAGTTGAAACTCAAGTCCACATTTGTTTTCCAACAATGGAATGTGACTTAATATTGGTGATTCAAGTTCAAGAATGATAGATGTGGGAATCAAAACTGACTCTAAAATATTACTCAAATCGGGTAACAAAACAGGAGTCAATATTGATTCAGGAATTTGAACTGGATCACAGATTTGAGAATCTAGCTCACATTTCTCATTGAGTTCAATGTCATAAAAATGAGAACTTGCCAATTTGTCAATAGGACTTTCAAAAGTGTATAATTGGTCAAGTTCAATATGATCATCAAAAATGGGTGATTCAATTTCATGATGAATTGGCACAGGATCCAATGTTGACTCGGGAAAAAGATTAAAATCAGGTGAAGACACCGGAGTCATAATTGAATCAGGAAGTAGAATTGAATCACTAAGTTGAGGTTCAGGATCATACTCATTTTCAAGTTCTATTCAGGAAAGGAATAACTTGCCAAACTGTCAATATCATTTCCAAAATTTAGAGTTTGGGTAAGTTCAAATGATTGTTCTGAAATGGAACCTTGTTTTCCAAACAACATGACTCTTCGTCTCTAACAGAATGGTTAGCGACATCAGAACTGGTCAAACGGTGAGAACGTAGAGTTTAGACCATCATATCTATGTCACAATTACGAGCGTTTTGAGCCTGGGTCATGGCTTCAAGCATCTCTTCATAATTGATAGGTTCATTGTTTTGATGAAAAGATGAAGTGTTGTCTTGGAATTGGTGGTGAAATTTTGAATCCATCAGATTTTGTGATTTTTGTTTGGACTCACGCATACTTATTTCCAAAATTGATGCTTTTCTATTTTGGACTGGTGGAACTGAGTATGAATCTTGGAAATATTGTGGACTAGGTGGATAAGGAGGACAAGTTGGTTGAAAATTAGACTTGGGGGAGGTGAATCCCCACTGACTCTGTGAAGAGTTGAAATTATTCTGAAAATTAAGGTTATAAGATTGGTGGCATGGGTTATATTGATTCGGATAAGACCAATCCGGCACACTAGGTTGGTTAAAGTTATGATATGCCGGGTTGGTAATATCCGAAAAAGAGGATAGTGTGTAATATGAATTACTATTAAAATTGAAAAAATTATTGTTATAAGCCATATCACACAATAAAACACAAACAAAAAACAAACAAATAAGCAAACAAAAAAAAAAAATTCTAACCTAAGTTAGGGTAGACCTATGACCTAGACGACTCCTAACTGGTTAGACTGTCCACGGGAGGTATAATGTAGACTTTGACCACAAGCTAATCAGCCAGGTCAGGGCAAGATTGGTGGGAGGTTATCCGTCAAAGACGTTCCTTAATTAAATCACCACCAATCTTCGGGCTTTCGGCCCTTAATCCCCTTCCTAGATACTGATTTGGCAGGAGTCAAATTCCAACACCTTTCCCCCTTAGGATAATCTCCTAATTGAGTCCGAGATGTCCCTAAGGCCAACGTCTACTCATTTTTAGTTAGGCTTGGGTTAGTGAGTGCTTGGAATCTGATTTTTGGGCTAAGGAAGGGTGATTAAATCCCTACCTTATCTTGTTATGGCGTGATGCCCTTAAGATCAGTTTGTGCAAGTGTACAAGATATGTAAACAAGATTCACTCAAAGCGATGTAAATCAACCAAGAGATGAGTTCTATTCTAGATGCAATGCGAACGTACCTTACTCTAGCACTCTTTAACAGTAAAATAAATGAATTGAAAAGACACATGCCTAAAAATGCAAACGTCTAATCAATTTTTTAACTTTTTCAACAAATGTTTTACTGTTGATTTATTAGCAGGCTTATGTGATGGCATATAAGAAATAAAGTTTGCATAAAACTATCATTTTGCAAAGCAAGCAGCCCTGCAAAAAGCCAGTTAGTAGCGAACTCTTCCTTGCCGCGGAAACACGGCCAAAGCCGAGCAAACGCGGCAATTCAGAGGGTACTTGGTCTCTATTTTCTGAAACAGAGGCCCAAGACCACTTATATGTTACTGCAATCTTTTTTTCTTGCCCTATAACCTGCAACAGAGAAGAAAAATTCGTTTTAGTTCAAAAAATTCAAAAAATCAGATTTCAATAAAAATCGTTACCCTTCCCGGCAACGGCGCCAAAAATTTGATTGATGCTTTACCTGCACACAAAATACAGAATTACAGAACTTAAAAATAAAGATGTGCAAGTGCTCAATTCTACCGCGATAGCAAGTGGCTATGCGGGTCGTGATCCACAAGGAGGGTTTGCGATAGAAGCGTTCAAGGTTTTTTAATTGAAATCTTTATAAAGAAAAACCGAAAGTTCTTCTTTGTTTTAAGAAATGAAAATGAAAAAGAAGGTGGAGAAAATCAGAAAACGACTATGTACAAATAAATTGGAAAAGAAAGATTTGAAAGATGTGGTGTTGGTGATTTAATCTATAGAAATAAAAGAAAAGAAAGAAAAATAATTACTTACCTTCTTTTTACCAAAGCTTACCTTGAATCTTTGGCGACGATGTTACCTTGAAGTGGAGGCAATCAACGCATAGCCCATAAGAGTTGAGTATTGTCTCTTCCACATTAGATCATCAAGATAACTTCAAGCATGAAATGATACAGAGAGACTCACATCCATCGTCATGAGCTATCGGTGGCACTCGCAAAGGCAAGGCTCTTTCGATACTTTTAGACTTACTTGGAAGACAATTGTACCAAAAGAAGAGTGAAGTAGAAAAGAAGAAGAAGAAGAAAACTAAAATGAAGTACATACAAAGAGAGAATACAGATTTAATTTCATAACGATAAAAGAAAAGAAAGAAACCTTATACCGGTGTCACTCTCAGCTCAAGCTTCATTCTTGTTATTCTATGAAAGTCTGATCTCCTCTGAATTACATAAATGAAAGCTAAAAATTACATGAAAAGAAAAACAAAAACCTACACTAAAAAATGAAAAACTAGACTAAATCCTATCTCTGCATGATCCTCCATTTTGCTCAGCTAAAACCAGTATTTATAGGGAAAAACTTAAAGGAGAAGATCCCAGGAAGATTGGGGGATCTCCTGGTCTGATGTATTTCCTGTATCTTCTTCTGATTTTCTTATTTTTTGCTTCAAAAGTTGACAAAACAGCCTTTGATTGTGCTTGGTTCAGGGAGGATTCTTCTCAACCTACTTATATGCCAAGATTTTGCCCTGATTTCTTCATCTTGATTCAGGGAGGATTCTTCTCAACTTCCTTATATGCCAAGATTTTGCCCTGATTTCTTCATCTTGATTCAGGGAGGATTCTTCTCACTTTCTTATATGCCAAGATTTTGCCCTGATTTCTTCATCTTGATTCAGGGAGGATTCTTCTCAACTTCCTTATATGTCAAGATTTTGCCCTGATTTCTTCATTTCAAATTTATTCTGAATTAATCAGAATTTGGTGGGCTTTTGGGCTTGTTTCTCTTCATCTCCTTAAGGAATGGGCCTGCAAATAAATTAAACATTTAATTAGGATAATGCAGATTTTATTCTATAATAAGTATGGAAATATGATAATAAATGTGCAACATTAGTGACCAATCAGATGCAGTTTTTGTTAAACACAAGTCCCGCATTTTGGGCGCGTTGCCACGTGTCCGGCGGAGTTGAGGGGACATCCTTCCTTTGACGCGCGAAATTCACGTCACATTTAAGACGCATGCCATGCGTCGGGCGGGGATTATGTCTCGAGACATGCGTCGCGTATCTCTGCAGATCACTGTACCTATAAAAGACAACTGTCTTTCAAGAGTCATCATTAGACTCTTCTTTTTCTTCGCTGAGCTTTTTATCGAGGGTTACGAAAAGCTTAAAGCTTTTTCCATTTTCATCGTCTCAACGCTGATTTCACGACTGTGATGGCACCAAAAGCCAAGCATTTTGCTTCGTCCTTGAGTGCTGCTGCTCCTGAGACTCAAATGGACGGTCATTCCACGCAAGGGGCCCCCATTCTAGGTAGTAAAACCATCTGATCTGGTTTCCGCCATTGAAGAGGCTTAAAGAATTTTCTTAACTCTTAAGTCTCTTTTGAATGTGAACCGCCAGCGTGAGGCTAATGCTACGCAGCTCTGGAATTTATAGGCAAGACATGGGTTTGATGACCTCTGCGTCTTTACTTCATCAACTTGAGTCTGTATCTGTTTATTGAACGCGGGACTCGTTGAGCCCTGCGGTTTGAGCTCAATACTCAGAATTTTTCAAAGTATGGGAGGTTCAGATGCAGACTTCCTATGATTCTCGCATCCTTATAATCAGGCGCAAGTTTCAGTAATTCTCGTGTCTGAGTCCGACACTTAGAAAAATTTCTAAGTTATGGATTTTGAAATGCGGGTTAGCAGGCCTTGTATTTTTTAGTCTAGACGCGGATTTTGCTGATTTTCGCGTTTGGATTCATTCCTGCGCGTTTGAATTTCAAACATCTAGCCATTTTCTTTCAGATTCCTGACTAAGTGTTGTCTTCTTTGTAGTGCGATGCTCTTCCAACCCCTTGTCCAAGAAGTGCCACTTGGGACACGTAGGTGGTGCTGATCGTAATCTCACCTTTGGGCTTCAGAAGATTTCTCTTGAGACTACTAGTAAGTCAAAGTAGCGAAAGGAGAGGGGCCAGTATGATGACACTCGGGAGATTATCTCTAATGGGCTGTTTGAGATAGATTCCCGCACTTTGTTAATGTAGCCTGCTTTCTTCTTTGGTGAGCCATTGACGAGGAGATAGGATTCTGCATGACGGAGATTATAAGTGGCTCTGTCAGATAGGGGACATGAGGTTCTTTCTTTCCAATATGGAGAGGATGTATTCCTTATCCTATCTTCAACATATATCCGTTCATCGTCTAATGGAGTGGGATCTTTTCTGGTTTGTCTCCGTGTGTCTCTCGGTTGATTAGGTGCCAAAGAAGTATACTCTGCTGGCCATGAGAAAGGTGTCTTCGGTTTATTTTCTAGGGTAGTCAGGCCTAAGTATCTGAAAGGAGAAAACCCTTAGCTTTGTGTTACCTTCATCAATCAGTTTTTGAAAGTTAGGGGTGATTTTCTCATTGACTTTCGTCCGTTCGGGTGGGTCCATTCTACCGACAAATCATGGTGGGGTAGAATGGTTAGATTTGTCCTTGTCGAGCTCGGGGCTCTGCTGCAACAGGTGGGATTATATCATTCGGTTAGGGCCGTACAGTATGGCCTCCCGCAGAGTTCCCACAACTTTTATGGCGTCCTAGAGTATTATAATCCTCTGATGGCACATTTTTTTTACCCCAGTCGGAGAGATGGGGCTTACTCTTTATAAGCTATATGAAGTCTCGGGGCTAGTTATGGGAGATGCCCCTTATGAAGAATACGTCCCGACTTCAGAGGAGCTTCACCTTTTGAGAAAAGAGGACCCCCCAGTGTATGAGACATACTGGAAAGTATTGTGCTACTTCCACATCTGCGGGCAAATATCCTCTTGGAGGAACAGGGTTATCAAGCAGATGTCCTGGGCGAGCTATCTGTTCAACGACATAAATGAAAAGGATAGCCTAGTGACTAGTTTGGCTCCTTGCACTGACGAGGAAATTGTTGAGAGGATCAATGCCTCTACAAGCTCTTACACCACTGAGTCGAACGAGGACACTTTCATACCTGATATAGTTTTTGAAAGTTTTCATCACCAAGCCCGAGTTCCAATTTCTGACCGGGCTCTATTGGCGCGCTCCTTATGCTGTGGCTGAAGCGTTGTATGGTACCAACGCTACCGCACGAAGTAATCGTTGCTAATGTGATGTACCCGGCGGTCTTACTTGCCTACCGGAAGTCTATCGCTCTCCTTCCAGTGATGGTAGCTGAAATTCAGAGTGGATTACAAGCTCTGGTTAAAAGCTTGTGCCAAGTGGAGGCCATTGCAGATTCTGAGGGCAGGTCAGTGGTCGATTCAAAGGGAAGGCTGAGAGTAAAGACTCCTAACCTCAGGATCGAGCTTCCATATATGTACTTGATGGCCTAGTATGTTATGCACCGCCCTTCACTGATGACGGCGGTGCCTTCCTCCGAAGGTTTCATTCCCTTCGTGCAGAAGCTGGAGAATTCGAGCTGGTCTCACTACTATATGTTCTTTGTTCGGAAATCCATTCTGAACATTTTGAACTATCAGCTCGACCGTTGCTTCCCTGAGATTGCTGGTGCGTCCTATGGGGATAAGTTTGTCGACCTTGTGGGACCAGATGACTTCACAAGGCTACCATCGGGAGTCTTCTGGTGGCTGATCAATATTCGGCCTGGATATCTGATCTTCCGGCAAGGAGATTCATGTACGATCGAGCCTTACGTGCCCAGTCGTTTTGCTCGGCAGTTCGGCTAGGATCAATTATATGTCAGCAACCCCAACGCTGGCCTTTGCTTTAATGAAAATTTATTTGAAGGTGCCCGGGCATTGTACTACAGTGCAGCTGGATGGACAAAAGCTGTTTTCAGCCTGCCTCATAAGACGCCCAATTGTCATATCAGCCTCAGTTTATGCACATGGTAATCGCTGTTCTAGTAGGATGCCTGATTTTGGAATAAATACCTCTTGTATTAAGAGCATCAAGGCATTTTACGAAACCAAGTTGGAGTCTAACAAACATGTGCGAGGTATGGATGAGTATTGGGCAGCCGAGAGGGAAACAGGTGGGGAAGCAGGGATGGAGCCAAAGACAGTAGCACCTAAGGAGCAACCTGCTAAAAAGAGTTGGCAGGCTGTGGCCAAACGTTCCCTCGGCTCTGCTTTCAAGGGTAAGTCTATCTCGAAGAAGGTTAGGAGGGAATCGGAGGCTGAAGCTTCGATGCCTAAAGTAGTTCCTCGTGGTGTTAAGGAGCAGGGGGAGGAAGAAGAAAAGAAGGAAGAAGTCCCCATCTTTCGCTCCCGCAGTCTGCGCAACAGGGTCCCGTGATCCTAGAGGAGGGAGAGCTCGCGGATGAACCCATCTGGCTGAAGTGGTCGAGCGACCTGAAGTTGATTTGGTGGGGAGGGATGGCGTTGAGATTCCAAGAGTCTCAACTCAGCCTGGACCTTCTTCAGTTCATGAGAGAAGGGTGGAAGTGTAACAACTTGGGTCTCCCAGTGTATTGATGCCCACCTCGCGGGTTATCGATCCCAGCCCTACTACCCGGGTATTCAGTGGTAAAGCCTCAATCGCTGAAACCTCTTGTGTTGAGCTGTCGTCTTCATCGTCCGAAGAACATGGATATTATTCTGGCGAAGAAGTCGATTTTGGCGATGAACCTGCTCTTCCTGGCATAAGCAAATCCTCGCATATCTCAGAGGAAGAGATACAGGGATACGTCCCTGTGATGGTTTCGCTGATAGTAAGGATCGCCGCTACTGAAGATATTTTCTTTGTCCTCCTGAACTGATTCCCTATCATTGAGTTCTAACATTTCCTTTTAACTTTCTTTTTCAGGACTGGCTGTCAGTAGTGAAGCCACAACTTCTTCTCATATTGAGGAGATGATCCAAGAGCTGACCCAGTAAGAGGGCCTTGAAGCTCTCGATACCAAGATGCTTCATGATGGTGCAGCCGCCGAGGTCGGGAAGCCCTCATCCCCAAGTAGTCTGCTTGTGCCAGTGTACTGTTGAACTGATTGTAGAAATAAAGACTGAATGCGAGTCTTGTAGACGCAGGGGTCACGTCGCTCTAGGGACGCAGTCCTCACTCGGAGTGGGGACACATCTATTAATTTGCTGAAGAAACGCGGCCTCTGAAGGGACACAATTTTTGAAGTGAAGACGCAGCTCTCACCCTGTTGACTAGACGCAGCTTTGATTTTGCTGAAGAGATGCGACCTTTGGAAGGACGCGGTTTTTTGTTAAATGCGAGTCCACGTTATGGGCGCGTTGCCATATGTCTGGCGGAGTTGAGGGGATCTTTTCTTTGACGCGCAAAATTCGCGCCCATTTAAGACGCATGCCACGCATCAGGCGAGGATTAGGCCTCGAGACACGTGCTGCGTATTTCTGCGGATTACTTTATCTATAAAAGACAACAATCTTTCAAGAGTCATCATTAGACTCTTCTTCTTCATCGTCGACTTTATATCGAGGGTTAAGAAAAGCTTAAAGCTTTTTCCATTTCATCGTCTTCAACATAGATTTCACGGTCGAAATGGCACCAAAGACAAAACCTGCTTCCTCGTCCTTGAGCGCTATCGCTCTAGAGATTCAAATGGGCGGTCCTTCCATGCATGAGGCCCCATTTCAGGTAGTAAAACCATCTGATCTGATTTCCTCCATTGAAGAGTCTTAAACAGTTCTCTTAACTCTTAAGTCTCTTTTGAATGTGAACCGCCAACGCGAGGCTCGTGTCCGTATTTGATTTTCAAACGCGGCTCTTGAATTTGGTAAGCAAGACCCAGGTTTGACGACCTCCGCGCCTTCGCTTCATTAATTGGAGTCTGTCTCTGTTTGTTAAACGCGGGCCTTGTTGAGCCCTGCGTTTTGAACTCAATACTCAAAATTTTTCTAAGTGTGGAAGGCTCAGATGCAGACTTCATGTGATCCTCGCGTCTTTTAAGATCAGGCGCAGGTTTCACTGATTCTCGCATCTGAGTTCGACACTTAGAAAAATTTCTAAGTTATGGACTTTGAAACGCGGGCTTCATATAAGCCTCGTTTTTTTGTCTCTTACAGGTTCCGACAGCTTCAGTCAGTCTTCCGCAACTTCGCTGGACTCATGGGAGAATATTTCGACCAGCCAGCTTGTTCGAGCTCTTGAGATATCCGTCAAGGCCTTAGTGGACATGATGCACCAGCACTGCCCCGGGTTTATCATGGTCACAGTGGTATGGTAGTGGGTATGGTGGTGGGTATGGTGTCCTTGGAGGCCACATGAAAAAGATGTCACCAGCAAGGTTTCGGATCCTCCCTTCACCAATCTTACCCCCATAAGTGACATCGACGAAAAATCCATACTCATTGGATGACTTTCTGGTGGTGGAGATGCTCATTAAGCGAAGGATTATAGCCCACACTAGTTGGTTGGGTGGAATCAGAATGTTCCTCTGCATTTTGACCTCGAGAAACACCATTGTTCTCGGTTAGCGAGGAGCTTCTTCAATGTTTACATCATGCATCATGATGTAATCAGCATCCAATCGTCTCAACTTTGATCAACTACGAATTGATTCAATAGAAGAGAGAGGAACCTTTCTTCGGCGCTCTTTCAAACATCTTGCATCTGGAGCGGTGTAAATGTCTTGAGGAGTGAGTGCAATCTTTCGCTGAAAGAGAGGGACTTCTTTGTACTCCTTTATTGTAACACTCAATCTCATTGTATAAGAGAGCGTCTTGTATCACTTTCATATATTTGAATATCAATAAAAGTGACACTTTTTCTTGTCTTCTGATATGTCTTGAAGTCCTTTTTTGCATTGAAAATCAGATACATAGAAGTAGGAACTCTTGACTTGCTAGAAATGCGATAATTAACTTAACAAGTCAAAGTTGGGAAAAATTTCATTTCAGGAATTTAAGATTACTATCAGAGGTGTGATGTTAACTTAACAAGAATGTGGGTCAGAGGTGTGATATTAACTTGACTCAACGGGAATTTCAGCTTCACTTGTAAAGACTGAAAACATCACTGTTATAGGTGTAATGTTAAACTTGACAGTGAAGGTAATGCTAGGGGTGTATTTTGAATTTGGCATTGGTCATCTTGACTTCGAGAGAGAAGTTCGAGAGAAAGTCATTGTCATAGGTGTATTGTTGAACTTAAAAATGAACTGGACGCTAGAGGTGTGATATTAAACTTAGCATCGCTCATCTCAGTTTCGATATGAAAACCTGAGAAAAAGTTACTGTCAGAGGTTTAATATTAAACTTGATAGCAACTTAATCACTGTTAGAGGTGTAGTGCTAAACTTAACAGTAATTTGTTTAGAGGTGTAATTTTGAACTTGACAAGAATTGATTTGCGATAGAAGCAATTTTGAGGACTTGTCATTCTATTGATGAGAATTGACAAGTGGAATTTAGAATGTCAGAGATTTAATTTTAACTTGACAAGAATTTGAAAACTTGTGACTCTATGTAGAGGAGAGAAAAGTGAAGTTTGTACTCGTTGGGGAGTATTAAAATTTTTTATTGTTAGATGTGTGATATTAAACTTAACAATGATTGTATTTGTGGACCTACCACTCTATGAAAGAGACTTGGTAGGAGATTTTGGTGGAAAATAAAATGAATTGTCAGAGGTGTAATATTAACGTGACAATCGTTGATTTCCTAGAGAGATGGGAGGTTCGCCATTAGAGGTGTAATATTAACATAACAGCAAGAATTTTTATTGTCAGAGGTTTAATATTAACTTGAGTGGATCTATTGGAGATCGGGAAATCTGGTTTGTCAGAGGTTTGCTGTTAACATGACAAATCCCAATTCATTTTGTTGAAGAAATGAATCGAGGTATTTTTGTGGCCCTACCATTCTGTAGATGAGAATTAGTAGGAGATTTTGGAGGGGAGGATGAGACCAAATCCCATAGGATTTTTAGCAAATCCTCAGCTATTAACGGATTTAGTGTGCCTTTACCAATTACCGTTTGAGTTGGGCTAGCCATGCTATTCCTCTCAGCATGATGAGTTGTCGAAAACTTATGTCGGACTTAAAAGCCAACATTTTCCTCTATCCTTAGCCATCGGAGGCGTCAGATGTTCATAGATACGCAAAAGGAGAGCAACAAGGCTAAAACTGAAGTCTTGCACTTTATTTCTTCTTCATGTGTTATATATCATGCATCATGATGTAACAAACGCTCGACCGATTCGACACTGATCGACCGTGATGTGATCCAGTGAAGAAAAGAAGCTTTTCTTTGGCGTTCATCTTGGATCTGGAGTTTCGATTAAAGGTGTAGTATTAACCTGATCAGGAGAAGAATGCTTTCAAGGATAGTATTTCTTCAAGAATTTGTCGTTGATTGGCATCATAAGCGTATCACCGTCCGGGGTTTGAGGCGATATACTCTATTTGAGTAGACCGACTCTACTACAAATGGTCCTTCCCATTTGGGCTAGAATTTCCCTTTTGTCTTATGTGTCATTACCATGTGTCTTCTGACGGCTAAGACAAGGTTACCTTTCTTGAAAGTCCGCTCCTTGACTTTCTTATTGAAGGCTCTGGTAATTCGAGCTTGATAGAGCTCTATTTGCTGTTGAGCTTGTAGGCGCTTGTCGTCCAACGCCTCCAGTTCTTAGAGTCGCAGTCGATACTTCTCCTCATTTGTCATCTCTGTTGTCAAGGCGACACGTAGAGATGGGATCTGGATTTCTAATGGGAGTACGACTTCACATGCATATACCAAATAAAATGGTGTGGCTTTTGTCGGGGTTCGAATCGTCGTGCGATAGGCCCATAAGTATTCACCTAATTTGTTGTCCCAATCACGTTGGCTTTTTGAGACAAATTTCTTGAGAAGCTTTCCAGTAGTCTTGTTAAAGGCTTCTGTAAGGCCGTTGGCTGTTAGGTAGTATGCCGTTGAAGATACGCTCTAGATTCTGAACTTGTCTCAGAACCTTTGAAAAGCTTGACTGACAAACTAGGGCCCATTGTATGAATGATCCGTCGTGGCACACCAAATCAGTAAATGACGTGATGTTTAACAAATTTGATCACGTCGGATGCTTTTACCTCCCTCAAGGGAATAGTTTTAGCCCATTTAGAGAAGTAGTCAGTTATAGCTAAGATGAATCGATGTCCTTTGGATGAAGGTGGGCTGATAGGCCGACCACGTCTATTCCCACATCTCAAATGGCCAGGTTGAGGTTGTAGAGCGAAGATATCCTGGTGCTTGATGAATGAAATCACCATGGATTCGATAAGCGTGACATCGGTTGGCGTAAGTGATAGCGTCAGGGATCATCTTAGGCCAATAATATCCTAGTCTTCGGAGACGTTCCCCAAACTTCAGACCAGGCTGATAAGCTCCACAGATACCATCATGCGCTTCTTTGAGTACTTCCTGTGCCTCCTTTTGCGACAAACAGCGGAGGAGGATCCCATCATGCGATCAGCGAAACAGTATTCGTGTGATCGCATTAGAATTTGGGGCTTTCCTTCTAATGACAGCCGCCTCTTTTGGATCCTCAGGCAGGATGTCATACAATGCATAATCGATGTACGGAAATCACCAATCCCTAGGCTCTGGACTTGCCGAAGTCTCTAGATCTTCTTTGGCTTGACCTCCTGTCGGCTTTTGGTGATCTTCAAAAGCGATTCTTGGGCAATACAAGTCGTGGCTATAGACAAGTTTTCTCTACTACTCCAGCTGAAAGGGCTAAGGAGACAGCGAGAGATGCCAGTGCATTTGCATGCGCATTTTGCTGGCGTGGTACAAGATTGATGTAAAAGTTTTCGAACCTCTCGGCCATTGAGATAGTTGCGTTGAAATAAGGTACTAAGTATTCATGCCTAACTTAGTACTCCCCGCTAACTTAGTTAATGACGAGTTTAGAGTCACAGAATGCTTTGAGATTTTTAACGCAAATCTCATTGGCGATTTACATTCCGATCAAGAGGGCATTGTATTCTGTTACATTGTTAGAGTATGGCTCGGTTAATGAGAATGCACGAGGGATCACGTAATTCTATGGAGAGACTAGTACTACCCCCCCCACTCCTGCTATGACATACCCTTGTGGGCCTGTTCTTGATGCATCGTCAAAGAAGAGCTGCCACACCTGTCCTTCAAAAGAAGTCTGGGTCAGACAAACTTCAGCAACCTCGTCTGGGAGATCCTCATAAAGTTCGATCGTTCTCGGATCTGAATGTTTAGCCAGAAAATCTGCCACCGCTTATCCCTTCATGACTTTTTGTGATAGAAAGTACATCTCATATTGGGAGAGCAGTATGGTCCATTTTGCCAATCGACCATTTAGTGACGATGGCTTCATCATGAGCAACCTCAAAGGGTTGACTTTTGATATGATATTTATAGTCTGGCCCACCAAGTAGTGTCGCATTTTCTAGAAGGCGATCACCAACGCCAAACATTCCTTTTCGATTGGGTTATACCGATGTTCAGCTCCGATCATGGTTCTGCTCAGATAGTAGATTGCCTGCTCTCATTTCCCTGATCATTATTCTGAGCTAGTAAAGCTCCTAAGGAATGATCCATCGCTCGAACATATATCAGGAAAGGTTTTCTTGAAACCGGAGCTGTTAGGACGGGTGGTTGCGTGAGGTATCGTTTGATTTTCTCGAACGCTTGTTGGCAAGCATCGTCCCAAATGAATGAGACACCCTTCTTCATTAACTTGATGAAGGGTTGGCATCTTCCGAAGAGATTTGAGATAAACCTCCGGATGTACGCCAGTCGCCCTTGCAATCCTCTAAGCTCCCTAAGATTCCTTGGAGGTTGCATCACTTGAACAACACGGACTTTTTCTGGGTCTAGGTGAATTCCTTTGGATGTCACCACAAACCCTAGGAATTTACCGCTGGCTACCCCCAGGAAAGATTTGGTGGGTTCATCTTCAACTGATATGCCCACATGATTTATAAAACTGTCTTCAGATCTGCTATGTGCTCAACGCGGATCCTGGATCTACCTAAATGTGGCTCACTTCAGACAATCCAATGTACCCTGTGAAGTATAGGGGTCGATCATATTTCCCCTTGACCTGCATGTCATCTGACGTGAAGGTGATGCAGGGGTATTTTGAGATGCATAGAGGCAGTCCTCTTTATCTTCTGTGGTCCAGCCGGGGTCTAGGCCATGAAGAGCTCAGCATCAGCTAGAGCTTCCCTTAGAGCTTCTCTTGTTGACTTTGATAGTCTCAGGAGCTCGTAAAGGGTGATTCTGGCCGGATATTGGCCAGTTGAGCCAGGACGTCAAAGCGGTAAGGTGTTGGAGATCCTTCCGCGTTGTTCTTTGGAAGAGCCTTGGAGAACCGAAGTTCTTTCTGCTTCTCCACAGGTTGCTTTGTGGAGTGCTTGATTGGCTCTTGGTAGGTTTAAGAGGGCTTACCCCCATCTCATCGTATTTCTTTAAATACGACTGACCCGAACGAGTTTCTGTCACGAGTGGTTTATTGAACTCTGCGACAAGGACGAATGTTTCTTCTTCCGAATCAGTTAGTGAGGGAACATCGAATTCTGCTTCCGGGAAGAAGCGCACACCACATTGCAGGACGAAACTTTCTCCTTGCCTTTGGACTTTCTGTTGCTAACAGTAGTCCACTGTTGGCCATCCACCAAGTCGGGATCACATAATTTCTCCCTGAGGTGTAGGGATAGGTATAAGACCTTTCTCATGCTGATGATGTGGGTCTGTATTAATCATTCTTAGTTCCCCTTTCGGGATGGGAACTACTCCGGACGGTGCTGGAGGCAGTTTTTCAAACTTAAGAAATGATGTCATATTAGCCGTTACTTTCTTCTGCTCTGGACGGAGCTTTAGCACTTTTGCATCGATTAGAGCTTGAAGAATATATTTGAAGATATAACAGCTCTTGGTGGAGTGCCTAGCATCCTATGATACAAGCAGTAGTTAGGATTGTCGGACTTACCGACTTCCTCAGGACGTCTAGCTTCAGGAAGCTTCAATTTGTTGCTCTTGTTGAGCGACTTGAATAATGAATCGACGTGTTCGTCCTTGAAAGCGTACTGCTTGTTGGCGCGTGACTGAATTGAAGAACCTCCCCTCTACCTGGCTGAGATTTCGCGGGGATTTTACCTCTGTCACCAATGTATCCTTTCTTTTTGATTGAAAAGATATTTTTGGCACGCGCCTTATCGACTTTTTGGGTCTGGATTTGTTTTCTTCTGTCCTAACCCTGGCAATAATTTCTTCAGTCTGTTCACCTTCGCGTATCTGACGTAACTTAGAAGAGACACAGGCTTGAGCCTCGCGTTCTGCATCTGCTGGACAGTTAGTTGTTCCAGCTTCTTGCGCTTGTAGTTGACGCGCGCGTCATCTCTGTCGATGTTCAGTATTCCGGTTACACGGTACGGGTTGCTGCGAACCCTCGGTAACCTGAAACTGAGGAAGAGGACGGGCATGAACGGGCTGAATATCAACAACGCTAACCTCGCGGGTCTCGTGGGAGACGTTAACGCGGGTGTTACGTGTGATGTGGTTAGCCATGGCACTCTTCTTGTCAGTCGCATCTGAAGAAATCTCAGAGCTGACTTGGAGTGGTCCCTGAGGAGACCTTGTGGTACCACCGCGCCCTAGGGCTCTTAGAGCTAGAAGAGAGAAACTCTTCATACTTTGCCTGGTCGAACTCCACGACAAGTGATTCGATCATTTTTCCCATATAGGTGACATCACTTTGCGCCACCACTTGCTCATCGGTAGAGAAAGTAGTCCCCAGCGGAGTCGCCATCTCTTGTTGGTGGGAAAATTGAAGGCGTGTGTAAATTCTTTATTTGGTTGTAAAGAAAAATTACAACAGATCAATAATCCTTTTACAAGAGAGGGAAGATATTCAAGCTCAAATCTCCTCTTTGTTTAATGCCGGGTTCTTGATATGGCGATGGAAAGTGAATCTTGTTTTCTGTTGACTGAGTGAACGTCAAAAACCTCTTGGGAACTTCTCATTGGACGGTAGACGAAGTAACACAGCTTTTGTCCAACCAGAATCTCAAAGAGACTTTAAGCAAGAACAAACTTGAACTCAGCAAGTTGTTAGAAGAGTTGAACTCTCTCTTTTTTTAGCTAGAGATCTTTGTCCTTCTACGGCTTATGACCGAGATTCTTTTGATCAAAAAATTTTCGACCCTTCTTCCACAGCAAACTGGGCTATTTATAGAAGTTTCAGAGGTAAAAGTGTCTCCTAAAATACTCTATAATGGGAGTTAACTCCCTTATTTCGTGGGCAGTAGTTGAGCCAGTAATGAGAACAGTTATAACTGGGACGCGAGCTTTGAGCCTCGCGTTTTGTCATTGAGGTAACGCTTGAGAAACGCGAACTTCAAGTTCTGCGTTAAGCTGCATGTGAGACACGGGTTTCGAACTTTGCGCCTAGGTATTGTTTAAATAATTGGGACGCAAGTTTCAAGCTCTGTGTCTTGACCATCGTGGTGAAGCAGAGACGCGGTTTCGACCCTCGAGTCTTAGGAGTGCGGTGATACTGAGGCGCGGCTTTTGAGCTCTGCGTCTTGGTCATTAAAATGATATTGAGACGCGGGTTTCAACCCTCGCGTTTTGGTGCTGCGCTAGTGGCTATGATTAGCCTTGCGTTTGGAATCTGGACCCTGCTTTCTGATGACTTGTTCTTAGTGATTTTTTGACAGTCTTCAAAGACATGTGATATTTGTGCTCACACAATGGTGTGAACTATTTGGCACGAGTGAAACTTGAGAATCTATGACCTTACTGAAATCACCTATAGGGTGTGTGTCTGAATAGGTGATGCAATAATAATATGTAAAAAAGAACAACAATTATGAATTGCAACTATACGGCTCAATCAAAATAAGGAAGTGAAGCCGGATACTCTGTGAAGATCTCTGAACTTCTCCTCGATATTTCTTTGAAACAGAGTTGAGGTGCACAATCTTCTTCTTGATGTAATTAGTAAAACCAGTAAACTAAAACAATGTCAATAGAGCAAGTATTTCAAGCAAGCATTCAAGAATAAGTATAAGCAATAGTAAATGTGCAAGAATGTAAATAAGAGTGAGTGAGAGGAGAGAGAATAGCAATCGCAAACACAATATTTTTTTTTAGGCTCGAGCCACTTACTCTACGTTCCCGCCTTCACCACAATGAAGGATTTCCATTAGCTCCTCAAGAACTCAGCTGCAAAAGGATCTCACTAGATCCAGTTCTTAACTTCAACCTCAATCTTAACACAAGAGGAGAGCGCAAAGAAGGAACAAGTTTACAAAACACTTGGTGACCACAAAGATCACAAACTTTCTCAAAACAACTTTCTATAGTATAGAGTGGAGATTTTTGGCTCAAGAAGTTTGTGAGAGAAAAATAATTTAAAAATTAAACTTTTAAAGATTGAACACTTTCAATAGATGCTTTTAAATGAGAGTCACTTTGAAAGGTTAAAACTTGAAGTTTTTTCAAACAAAATTTCTAGAATTTTCTTGAAATTTTCTCTTGATTTTCCTTGATTTTTCTCTTGTTAATCTTATTAGAAACTCTCTACAAATGTAGGGTAAATATTACTAGAGAGTTAATCTAAACATAATATAATTGATAAAACATTAATAAAATGAAATATACCCATTTGAAAAAAGATAAAACAGTTTAAAACAAAAATATCCGTTGGAAATTCAAATTTTCAAAACTGGACACATTGGCGGTCAACCAGCTAAGCCTATTCACCAAATAGCTATTGCCAGCAGTTGATCGGGCAGCAGACTGGCCAGGAGCAATTGAACTCAATCTTGAGCTCACACTGGTGGTCGATCTCTCGGTCGACTGGCCAACAGAGCTCAAAATTGAGCTCTGGCATGCGGTCGACTGGCCATTCAGCCATGTCCGTGCACAACTCTGTGCATGTTCGGTGGACCGGACTAAGCATATTGTTTTTCTTTGTACACTAGCGGTCGACCGGGCGGTCAACCTGCCTTGCCCCAAAAGTCCAATAATTTTAATATGCAAATAATTTTCTTGATTTCTAAAAAAACAAATGAATTGTAAACAACTTTTAAGATATGAAATACATCTATAGATAAAAATATCATGTATCAAGATATGCTACAATAAACTTGTTTTGTTGAAAATCTTTTATGTATGTGAAAACTTCTTGAGCATTCAATTAATCACTCTAAACTTTAAACATACTAAATTCTTACAACTAGATATTATACGAACTCCAAATTTTCTTCAAGTGCAGTTCTTCAAATTTCACGCCTTGATCTTCTAAGCTTGAACCTCAAGCTTGAATCGATTGGAGTACCTCATTATCTTTCTTTAGAGATGGAGTGAAGCAAACACTAGCTCTTGAAACCTGAAAGTTTAGAAACACTCAAACAAAACTGTTAGTAAAAAAATAACATGAATTTTGTAATCATCAAAACAAATAGAGTGATTGTACCGTAGGGTCAAGACTTGCATCCACCAGAGGAGGTCCAATAGAAAGCTTCTTTCTACTCTAACCTCTAGTACGAGATTGATTTGTTTGTTTTACTTGTTTTCTTTTTATTATATTTTCTTATTTTCTTTTTGTTATTTTTTCTTGACTCATCTTCTAGGTGAGAGGATGCACTCCTTTTTTCCCTAGCTTTAATATATTGAATTGGACCCCTTGGGGTCCCCTTTTCCCCCTAAAATAGTAAAATTAGACGATGATCAAATACTTAGTCATTAATAAAATGAGAGAAGAAATTGGAGAAAGTGATCCCATCTCTATAGGCTCATTACTCACCTTGATCGCCACGTTTTCTAAGTGAAGTAATATGTTCTATTGTTCGTAATTTGTAAAGTATAGTTTATAAAAATGACGGACCAAGGCCACCATACTTTCTAAGATTAGAATTTCTTTAGGTGCCACATGGCACCCAATTACTCTGCTACCGTACACAAATGCATGTATGTCTATATATACATACATTATTTAACATTGATATTTATATTCATTAATACATACATGTATTATATTATATTAATTAATACAGTCAAAGTATTTGGGTATTGGAACGGGCATGATATGAGTTATTATTCGACTCTAATTCAAAACCGAAGGGTCATTTCCTAATCCAACAAGAGTTGGTTTCTTAATCGCTAGGGAAGGGGTCCTTAAAAAGCTCGGCTTTTCCCCCGTCTACTATATTTTTTGGATCACGGTCAACATGAAAGAAAAACACGTTCCATCCGAGATCGCGGGGGAGATTCTGAAGCATCTTCCCGTCAAATCTTTGGCTCGCTTCAAATGCGTCTCAAAGCTCTGGATCCCATTGATCACAGCCATCATCGACGTGCATTGGATGAGGAGATGGATCAGTTTCGTAGCAGGTTGGAAGAGATAAATGTGAATGTTTTGAGGTTGTGCGACGAAGCTCAGAAGCAGGTGCTGCTGAATATAGGCAATGCCCGTGAAGTGTTGCTTGCGTGCAGAGATCGAGTCGAGGTCGAGTTGGACGACGTGCTCGCTCTCATGGCGTTTCGCGGTGATATCCATCGGTACCATGAGCCCGGCGACGTGGCCTTGGTACGCAATGCCGCTGATAAGTTTGTTCGAACAACGATAGAGGCCTCGATCTTTGGATAGCAGATGCTGAGGCGTTGCAAGAAGAAGAAGAAGAAGACGAAGAAGCTGCTTGAATTATGTCTTTGAGAAAATGACCTCTAGCTGTTTGTTGATATGTCTCTAAGAGAATTGGGATTATTAATGTGATTTATCAGAACATTGCTCTCTTATTGGCACTCACCTCCTCCTTTTTTTTTATTTTTTTTATTTTTATTTATTTATTTTTTTTTAGAAATAGTATGAAGGTCACCCTCCAACTTATATATATATACCCATCACTAATTATCCAACTTAATTCTCCTATTCGATAACTACGAGCATTAAACCTGCATATACCTCTGCCTTAGAAGGGGGAGTGTTGCCAGCACGCTAACCTGCGAGTTACGCTTTGCCATTGTAATGATGATTTTTGGTTGCTGATTGATTGAATCAAACCGTTGAAGACTCAATTGTAAGAGAGAGATTTTAAATTACATCTCAAGTGTTATACTTATTTACTTGCAATATATACTCATCTAGATCAAAGTGGATAGTGAGTCAACATTTTTTTCATGCCCTGTGTATCAAAATATCAAAAAGACTCCCAGTACACTTGCATTCACTTGCCTTCACCACATACATTTGCATATCTTAACCTCTTATCATCTCTCTCCTCCCCCCCACCAACCCCCCCCCCCCCCCCCCACCACCCCCAAAAAAAAAAAAACAAATAAAGCGTAAGATCACTTCAATTTTTCCTCAAATCTTACACTATTTTTTTGATATTTTTCTCAAATTTCTTAAGGAGCACATGTGAAAGTAGGAGTGAGCAGAGTTCAGTTAAAACTGAAATAACCGATTGATATCTGAAAATTGAACCCAACCCGAACCGCTTCAATTTGGTCGGGTTTCGATTTTGAGTTTCGAAACCTGACCAAACTGAGCTAATTATTATCATATGCATTGTCAAGAATTTTTCATGTTAGTAGCTTTGAACAAGCAAGCTCCATCAACATCCAATATTTTCGTTTGGAAATTAGTTTTCGAATATGATTACGACACTTTGAAGAATGTTCTCTTATAATGCATGTATACACCTAGAACAATAAAATTAAACAACATTTCGGGTGTTAAAGCAAGTACACATTAATAGTCCCTATATACATGCATATATACAACATATACGCAAGCATGCATGCATTTATCTACGTAATTATATACTTGTGTGTTCTCCAAATCGTTCCCAGGAACCCTGTACAAAATCTTGAATCCCCCACCATATCTACCTTCTGACAGCATCCTTTGGATCAAATCACCCAAAAAATTCAGAGTCCACATTAGATAGAACATTCATTGTCTCACTTGTGTATCTCTTTCTGAGATCACACTTAAATACACCACCGTGATGTATTTCTATTCAAAAATAACCTGACCCATCTTAACCTGCACTAAAAGCAAATGAATTAAACTACTAATACAATTAGTACTTTAATTAAAGCACAAATACCAATACAAATTTTTATTCAGAGCGCACAATTTTTTATACAATTGCAAATTTTTATACAAATTTAATTTAGAGTACTTTATTCAGAGTCCACATGTGCTATCAGAAATATAATTAAAGTACTAATACAATTTAAAAAAACAAATTTTTAGTCAAAAGAGGAAACTTTGGTACCTATACAATCCAACACAGCAAAATTCTCACACAAAATCAAATATTTTCCCTATCGTTGCATGTAGTTGACTATACCTAAAGAAATGTATAGATTAACCCAAAAAAAGGTTTCAAAATCCCCAAAATAAAAATTCTCACCTTCTTTTTCGTACCTAAAGAGCTTTCAATCTTTTGGAATCTCTCTTCCCTTTCGTAGACTCGATCAGAATTAGGACGAAATAAATGATCTTTGAGATGAAATCGCAGATCTAGGATTCAGGTGCGAAGTCATGAGAGAAGGAGAGAGGAGATCGGAATTGGGGAAAACTTTAGAAAGTAAATGGGAAAACGAAATTACTTAAGGGCAAAACTGTCTTCTGCACGTGCAATGCCCGTGGACTTTATACTGTTATTTTAACACCGTTTAGGAGCCAGGCCAGTCAAAATTTTACCACTGTACTACAATGACACTTGCAATGTAACATTGATATTATATTTATTAATACATACATGTATTATATTATATCCATTGATACATACAAAGTAATCTGAGTATAGGAACAGCCAGGAAAAGAGTTATTATTAGACTCTTATTCAAACTTGCTTTGAGTATTTGAATAGGAAGGATAAGAGTTGTTATTAGATTCTTATTGAAAACCAAAAGGTCATCTCTTAATCCAACAAGAGTGAGTTTCTTTATCACTGGGAATGGGTTCTTAAGAACTCGGCTCCTCCCCACATCTCCTTATCTTTTCTGGATCATCATCAACATGAAAGAAAAACACGTTCCATCGGAGATCGCGGGGGAGATTCTAAAGTGTCTTCCCGTCAAATCTCTGGCTCGTTTCAAATGCGTCTCAAAGCTCTGGATCCCATTGATCACGGCCATCATCCATGGGCGATTGGGCGAGGAGATGGATCACTTGCTTCGCAAGTTGGAAGAGCTACAAGGGAATGTTTTGAGGCTGTGCAACGAGGCCGAGAAGCAGGCGCTGTTGAATATGGGTGATGCCTGTGATGTGTTGATCGTGTGCCGAGATCGGGTCGAGGTCGAGTTGGAGGGGGTGCTCGCTCTCGTGGCATTTCACGACGATATCCATTGGTGCCTTAAGCCCGGTACCGTGGATTTGGTGCGCAATGCCGGTGATGAGTATATTCGAGCGACGATTGAGGGCCTAGATCGTTGGATAGCAGAGACAGAGTCATTGGAACAAGAAGTATTAGCTGCTTGAATTATGTCTCTGAAATAATGACCTCCAGCTGTTTGTTGATATGTCTCTTAGAGAATTAGGGTTTTTGATGTGATTTTTCATAGAGCAATGCTCTCTTATTTGCACTAACCTCCTCCATTTTTTTTTTTGTGAGAAACAGCATGGCGGTCACCCTCTAACTTATACATATGCAGCCATCACTAAATATCTAAGTTAATTCTCCCTATTCGGTAACTGTGAGCATTGAACCTGCATACCTCCCCCTTAGAAGGGAGGAGTGTTACCAGCATGCTAACCTACCAATTATGCTTTTCTTGCCATTGTGATGATGCTTTTGGTTGCTGATTGGTTGCATCATCAAACTCGTTGAAGACCTCAACTGTGTGTGTGAGAGAGAGAGAGAGAGAGAGAGATTTCAAATCAAATCTCAAGTGTCATACTTGCATTTACTTGCCACATTTACTCATCTAAATCGAAGTGGTTAGTGATTCAACATTATTTTCAAGCGCTATACATAAAAAATATCAAAAAGACGCACAGGGCATTCGCAGTCACTTGCCTTCACCACATGCACTTGCATGTCTCTCTCTCTCTCTCTCTCTCTCTCTCTGCCCCCCCCCCCCTCCAACATGAGATCATTTCAAAAAAAAATTCTCAAACCTCACTCTAAAAGTTTTTGATAATTTTCTCAAATTTCTTAAGAAGCATATGTGAGAGTGATTTGATATGAATTTTTAATAATAAATAAATGAATAAAATAGGCAAGAAAATGAGATAAGTATATATATATATATGTGTGTGTGTGTGTGTGTGTGTGTGTGTGTGTGTATATATGTATAAGTATATATATATATATGTGTGTGTGTGTATATATATATATGTGTGTGTGTGTGTGTGTGTGTGTGTGTGTGTGTGTGTGTGTGTGTGTGTGTGTCTATATATATATATATATATATATATATATATATATATATATATATCCTAATTAAGTTGGATGTAATGTTTAATCATTTAAATAAGGACAATTTTCTCACATTTAAAAAAATTAGGTAAGTTTATATGATTTCGAAATATTCTCTTTCTAGTAAAAGGATTGTAAAATTTTAAGATGTAGAAGATTTGGAGGGTAAATTTATAATATCAATTATTTTGTCGTGTAAGTTGTTGGCGCAAGGTTACAATCACCCAGTTTTAGAGTTTTGATGATTACAAAATATATGTAGTTATTTGTACTAATCATGTTTAAGTGTTTAAGATTGTTTCAGGGTTCTAAGGATTCAAGATATTTTATTCCCTAAAGGAAGGTGGTGTTGACTCAAGTTGACTCAATACGGGATCAAGAATTCAATTTATTCAACGATGCATATGGAAAAGCCCAAATTGAAGATCTTATAGTCACCTAGAACTATTGTAAGAATTTGTATGTTTAAGAGTAAGGACATGATAGTTGAGCTCAAGAAAATACACACACAAAAATACACTTTTCAAAATACAAGTTTTTGGTTATGTTGATTTTGGTGCATGTTTGATTAATATACATGTTTCAAAATATTTCAAATTTTTATATCGAGTTTAAAACATGTATCTCATCTCCTATAGCATGCTACTTAAACCTCAAACCATTTAAAAATATCTCAAAAATATTTCAAAGTTCAAAACCTCTTTAAAATCTGTTTCAGGCCTTTAAGGTCGACCGGCCTGGTCGACCGGTACTGTTTCAGGCCAGATCAGTCGACCGTCTGGTTGACCAGGCCTTATGGCTATAGGCGTGCACGTCTGTGCACGTCTGCCAGACGACCGGGCCGGTCGACCGACAGACCCTGCGGTCGACCGACCGGTCGACCGACTGCATCACCCTAACTCTCGGGTTTTGCCGATCGACCAGCCCAGTCGACCGGTAACTCAATATTCTGTTTTATATATAGCCGGCGGTGGACCGGGCGGTCGACCGGAGCCAATGGCTCTTTTGCCAAGTGGTGTGCCGTCGACCGACAGTTGTCCAGATTGCCCCAACGACTATATTTTGAATCTGCTTTGTTTTCTAGTGATTCCAACGGTTAATTTTTATTTCTAAGTGGCTTAACTCACCCCTAATGACCTAGTATCACTTATGAATGGTATTTATCCATCCCCTATAAATAGAGGTCATTGGTCTTTAGTTTTCCACAAGAAAAACATCCTAGTTTCAAGTTTTCAAAAGAGAAGAAAAGTTTACTTGCTTTCATTTTCTAAGTTCTTTCAATTGCAAAGGTTTTCAGTTAGTTTCCAAGTCTTTTAAATCTCTTCTACTGAAATTTTTCTCTCACTTTACTTCTTCAGTCAAAAAACGGAGTCCACTCTATAAGAAGTTGTAAGAGAGAGTTTGTGGTCTTTTAATCACAAAGTGACTTGTATATCATTGTGTTGAGGTTCCTCTTGTGTAGAGGCTAGCTTTGATGGAGTTGGGTACTCCGGTCTTGTGTAGACCATTTGTAATCCCCTTGGGTGTAAAGGTTCTTATGTGAAAATTCTCTTTGTGAATTTAGTGGAAATCCTTCATAGTGGTGAAGGCGGGGACGTAGAGCAGTAGCTCGAACCTCGAAACAAATTACTTATGTTTGCGATTGATTTCCTTTTTGCTCTTTATTGCTTTACATTCCTTACTTGTGATACTACTTGTTTGTATTTCATTATTGCACTCATTTTATCTACTTGCATTTTCGGTCTTTACTCATTTTAACAAGAAAGTGTTGGCCCAGAGACCTTCCACTCTAGTTTTGATGATGATCAACTCATGTAGTTATGTTTACTAATAATCTTGTGATGTTTAGTTTCAGATCTCTAATCAAGATATTAGTAGGTGATTAGCTTCATCAAAGATGTTTTGGAAGCTTTCACATGGTAATTCAAGAGCCCAAGCATCGAAGATCATATTTAGCACTCATTGGAGTCAAGCTCGGTGGATCATGGTTTTGATCGAGTCGGCTTGAAGACGGAGTTCGTCAAGAAGACTTCGGTATTTAGTTTAATTTGTGTTTTAGATCCATGAGTAAAGATTAGATAGTGTGATATACTCAAGTTCACAACACACACACGTTTTATGTTTTTGGATATTGGTTTACGGCTTTTGGTTTAACCGATCTTGGTTTTCATGAATAGATAGATCAAAACAAGTTTACATTGTTTAAATGTATATTAGATATGTTCTATATACATGTATGCTTCATATCGTAAACAAACTTATTTTGATTTGCCTATTTCATGAGTTTGGTGTTTTGGTATTTTAACAAAACGTATTTTTGGATTTAAAGTCAAAAACATGGATATATATATGTTTTATGTATATTGGATTATATCCATATACATCATGCTTAAAAGTTATTTCTATATCATGTTTTTGTATTTGAATGAGTTTTGAAAAATCAGATTTCTTTTTGAAAAATCCAAGTTTGGAAAAATATGATTTTTGGTTTTCGGCAAAATTTCCCTAACACAAAAAGAGTTCAAAATATTTGAAATATGTGTTGAAAATTTTCACACATATTTGTATATCAAAGAGAATATAAGAAACTATTTTTGTGGATTTTTAGAGTTTTTATGGAATTTATTTAACAAATAAAAACCAAGTCTTTCTGCCCTATAAACAGTTTCTGCCAGGATCTGGCGGTCGACCGCACGGTCGACCGGACCAGGAGCCGGTCGACCGGAGCGGTCGACCGGACGTGCACACAAACGTGCACGCAGCCTGCCCTTTAGGTCGGTCGACCGACTGAAAGCAACCCACTCTCGGGTTGCTCCAGTCGACCGGGTGGTCGACCGGCCAGAGAGCCGTTGCTCTCTAGTTCAGTGCCCGGTCGACCGGGCGGTCGACCGGTAGTTGGCAACGGTCAAATTCGACCGTTGGCCGGTCGACCGGCCGGTCGACCGGAAGGCCAAATCTGGCCTTGATTGCTGCCAACGGCTAGTTTTTCCAAATGGCTATAAATAGGGTTTTCTCTTAATAGTTTTCAACAAGTTTTTAGAGAGCTAAATTTCTGATCTTACTAGTGTTTTTACAGCAATCAAAAAGAAGTTTTTGGGCTCTAAATTTTACATTTGATTTGGTATTTTTCTAGGGTTTGGAAAATCAAAGAAAAGTGATTTTTGGGAAAAGTGTTTTTGATTCAACTTCTTCATTTTTATTTCTAGTTTTTCCCAAGGATTTTCTTTGAGCATTTATTTTCCATTCCTTTGGTTTTTCTCGCACTTGAGCTTCATTCTATCCTATCTATAGGATCTTTGTGTTTGTGGGAAAAGAAATTGGTTTGTGGTCTTTTGATCACCAAGTTGTAAACCCTCATCATTGCTTGGCTTTGTGCCTTTCCCTCTTGTGTAGAGGAGGTTGTGCAATTGGGTTGTATCTCTTAAGTGTGAGGTGATCCGTGTTTAGCTTTGTGCTTATCCCTCAAGTTGTGAGGTGATTGATTTGTGGTGGCTTTGTGCCTAACCTCTAAGGGTAGAGGTTGTGTTTGTAAAGAGAGGAGTTGTGTACTCCAGGTTATTGTATTGCCCCAAATCCTCAGTGGAGGTTCCCTGTGTGGGAGTCCTGTGTGGACAAGCTAGTGGATTCGAAATCTTTCTGGGTGAAGGCAGGGATGTAGAGCTGGGTGCTCGAACCTCGAAAACAAATCTTATTGTTTGCGCTTGATCCATTGACTCTCTCTCTCTCTCTTTTATTTGTGCCTTGCATCATTCATATTGTCATATATTCATTATATGCTTGGTTTTGTTTGTGTGTGCCTCACTTGTGCTTAACCACGAGAGCTTCATATAGCGCTTCCACTCTTATTCAGAGGAATCAAGAGGAGTTAGTCCCGAGCCCTTCACCGGGAATTCGGCTACACTCGTTGGTTGCATTAAGTGTAGTTGCAATTAGTTTTAAATTTTCGCATTTAGTTCATTAGATTAGCGGTACACCTATTCACCCCCCCTCTAGGTGTACTTTCAAATGGTATCCGAGCCTACGCTCATGATATTAGGTTTAACCACCTAGAAGTGTGATCTTGGTTTTGCTAATCTACATTTGCATTTGCATTTGCACACATATAGTTTGCACTCATGGATAGCCCTCCCATGTTTGATTACTCTAAACTAGATATATGGAAGGTTATGATGAGTTGTCATTTAAAAACCTTAGGCTTGCATGTTTACCTTGCCATTACCAAGGAATCCTACCCTAAGGATAGGAAGCATATAGAGGCCAATGCTATAACCCTAAAGGTACTTAGAGCATCTCTTCATAAAGATTACTTACATGTGTTTTCTCACTATGAATCGGCTTTTGCAGTATGGAGCATTTTGACTTCTCCCGAGCTTCTAAAGATTATCGATAAGATGAGGAGATCTAGGAGAGACAATTCCGACGAACGTTGCCTCATGATCCAAGAGAATGACTCCCTTGAGGTACAATCGGAAACTCAACTAGATACTAGCACTAGTTCCTATTGCTATAACTATAAGTGTTTAGAGGCACAAGCCATAAATGAAGAACTTGTTACAAAGTGTGGAAAATTGATTTCAAAATACACACTTTTGAAAAAGGAAAGACTTGATTTAAAAGAAGAAAATCAAAATTTATCTTCTAGACTTGAAAATGTTTTGCAAGAGAGGGATGAGATTTCGAGTGAACTTGACTCATTTAAATCCCAACTTGATCTTGCTCTTAATGAAAACAAAATTTTGAAAAGTAAAAATGATTGTGAATATATTTTGAAGAAAAATAAGGATTTAACTTCAAAATTTGATTTTGTATTAAAAGAGAATAATTCTTTAAAAAACAAAATTGATTTGATTTCACAAGAATTAAAAGATTGTTTAAAGAAAAATGAATCTTTGAAAATTGATATTGATTCACATGTTTGCCATGTTAGTGTAGCTTCTTCACCTAACTCACCTATTACATGCACCTCTTCATCCACAATTGAAAATGATATTTGTATGCTTAAGAAGAGTGTGGATTGTTTGGGCTCCACTTTGAGCCATTGTGCTTTGAATCACTCACGTTTGGAATCTATGTTTCAAAAGAAACAAGTTCCTTCTATGCATGCACACCATACACGGCATACACATGCTCCTCACGATCACAACCATAACACGATGTATGCTCATGTGTACACTTGTACACATTGTGGACGTAAGGGCCACCTTACTAAATTTTGATACATGATGTAAACTTAGCAACTAAATTTGTTTGGGTTAGGAAAGGAACTAACTCTCATGGACCCAAAAGAGTATGGGTACCAAAGACCACCCCTATTGTATTTGATGTAGGTGTGGGCTCTCGCATGACATGAGAGTGATGGTGCCTTGAAGTGGGTGCGTTCCGAGCTTAAAGAGAACAATTTGGATGCATCACTTTCAAGGGGAGTTTGGTGGGAAGGCCACCTTGTTTTGGAGACATGGAGCGTTGCCCTCATCGGTTTTGGTAACGGTCTCTTACTCCTCATATTGTTTACATGCTTTTCATATCATTGTTTTTAGCATGTTTTGATGTTTATTGATTAGTATGTTATATGCCATGATGTTTAGATTAGTGATATACATGTTTAGTTATTTGAGACACCCATGTTTAATATGGACTTATATCTTTGTGTTCTCACAAGTTGGTTTAACTAATGTGTATGTCCTAGATCTATACATGTGCATATACATAATGATCATATGGATGTTTATGCGTTTTGTTTTAATTTCTATGCTTCATGCTTTGTCTACTTGTTTGGATATTAGTTTTCATTAAAACTAGGATATATACTTGTACATATAATGGGCCACAAATAGATCATTATATGTTTGTGCTTGAACGCTCATTTGTATCCATTAGATGTACTAGTATAGTCTAGTTTTGATGATTCATACATTTGACTTGTAGTCCCCATTTCGTACATGTTTTCATGTGTATATGTTTAAACTTCATGTATATGTCCATCTTGTCTAAACTATTGATTATACATATACATCCTTGAGCCACGTGCCTTCATGCATATACATTTGTGAACTCGTTTATTTTTGGATATGTATGTATACTTTAATTTGTACATGACATATGCCTTGAAGATTAAATCGTTTTGATGATTTTCTTGTGTTTCATGTTTTAAGGAATTTTTGAGCTTGATTGACTAGGTTCATGATAATGTGTTTCACATTACACTTGTACACTCACTTCATTTTAATGTTTTCTCATGATTGTGTTTTTATGAGTATGATATGAGCTTTATGGACCTTGAGTGTTTAGTGATCATGTGATTTACATGTTTTTCATGAAATATAATTTTGTTTTATTCCTTACTTGAAGGATTTCGTACTAGTTTACAAATTTTTCAAATAACTAGTTGTGGTATTCTTCATATGGTAGAGTTTTTCAAACATACTATATTTTCAAACCTATTTTTTGAAAACCCTACCCATTTTAGGGCGGTTGGTTGGGCGACTATGCCTTGTATGCTTATTACTGAAAATCATTTTAAACATGTGCATGAAATGGGTGGTAGATAATATGAGGTATACACTTGATCTTATTATTGTTTCAATTGGTATCATTAGATCTTTTCAATTGGTATCAAAATTGACATTTTTTTTGTATACTCATATATGTTTTATTTATGCTTATTATATCACTATATTTTTGAGCACAATTTTAATTATGCTAAGCTTGATTTTTAATGAATATCATATTTTAATTGATTAGTTTTCAATTGGTACTTATATAAGCTTATGCATCGTTTTATTTGGTATTTCATAAAGGGGAAAAAATCGTATTTTATCTTTCGAGTGGTATTTTGTTTACCATTAATTTCTACTCCCACGCTTTATGATTGAAAAATGGATTTTAATTTGGTATCATATGTTCAAAATGAAAAATACTTACAATTGATATCAAGATGTTTATTTGTTTACTTTTAATTGGTATCAAGAAAAAATTGGTATGCATGATTTTTTATTTGTTTATTTACAAAAAGGGGGAGAAGTATTTTGTTGTTTTTATACTTCTCTTATTGCTTTTGTTTTATTGATATCAAAAATTTTTATATTGATTATCTTTCAATTGGTATCATGATTCACTTATATTGATATTTCTTTTATTGGTATCATGTTGGAAGAATATGTTTTATTGTTTACTTGGACCCCTTTATTGATGATTGACAAAAAGGGGGAGAAGTATTTGAGTTTATATGCATGTTTTTTTGATTAAGCATGTTTTTATATAGGTATCAAGTATTGGCATCAAGAGTATTTGTTTTAAGAACATAGTTTGGTTTTTTATTGATATCACAAGCATTATTTAAAGAACTTGTTTATGTAAAGAAGAAATAATTTATTTTGGTATTAAGAGCTTGTTTTATGCATGTTGATGCATTTCATGTTTGGTAACAAAAGCATGTTTTGTATTTGGTATCTTGTTTTATGCATGTCTATGCATTTTCATGTTTAATATTCATTGCATATTTTATTGTTTATTGCTATGCATGAGTTAAGGGGGAGCTTCCTTGAAGCTTAACTTTAACCCATGCATATATAACTCCATGAGTTTTGTCATCATGAAAAAGGGGGAGATTGTTGGCCCAGAGGCCTTCCACTCTAGTTTTGATAATGATCAACTCATGTAGTTATGTTTACTAATAATCTTGTGATGTTTAGTTTCAGATCTCTAATCAAGATATTAGTAGGTGATTAGCTTCATCAAAGATGTTTTGGAAGCTTTCACATGGTGATTCAAAAGCCCGAGCATCGAAGATCATATTTAGCACTCATTGGAGTCAAGCTCGGTGGATCACGGTTTGGATCGAGTCGGCTTGAAGACGGAGTTCGTCAAGAAGACTTCGGTATTTAGTTTAGTTTATGTTTTATTAGATTCATGAGTAAAATTTAGATAGTGTGATATGCTCAAGTTCACAACACACACACGTTTTATGTTTTTGGATATTGGTTTTCGGTTTTTGATTTAACCGATCTTAGTTTTCATGAATAGATAGATCAAAACAAGTTTACATTGTTTAAATGTATATTAGATATGTTCTATATACATATATGCTTCATATCGTAAACAAACTTATTTTGATATGCCTATTTCATGAGTTTGGTGTTTTGGTATTTTAACAAAACGTATTTTTGGATTTAAAGTCAAAAACATGGATATATATATATATATGTTTTATGTATATTGGATTATATCCATATACATCATGCCTAAAAGTTATTTTTATATCATGTTTTTGTATTTGAATGAGTTTTGAAAAATCGGATTTCTTTTTGAAAAATCCAAGTTTGGAAAAATACAGTTTTTAGTTTTCGACAAAATTTCCCTAACACAAAAAAGAGTTCAAAATGTTTGAAATATGTGTTGAAATTTTTCACACATATTTGTATATCAAAGAGAATATAAGAAACTATTTTTGTAGATTTTTAGAGTTTTATGGAATTTATTTAACAAATAAAAACCAAGTCTTTCTGCCCTATAAACAGTTTCTGCCAGGCTCTGGCGGTCGACCGGACCAGGAGCCGGTCGACCGGAGCGGTCGACCGGACGTGCACACAAACGTGCACGCAGCCTGCCCTTTGGGCCAGTCGACCGACTGAAAGCAAACCACTCTCGGGTTGCTCCGGTCGACCGGGCGGTCGACCGGCAAAAGAGCCGTTGCTCTCTAGTTCAGTGCCCAGTCGACCGGGCGGTCGACCGGTAGTTGGCAACGGTCAAAATTTGACCGTTGGCCGGTCGACCGGAAGGCCAAATCTGGCCTTGATTGCTACCAACGGCTAGTTTTTCCAAATGGCTATAAATAGGGTTTTCTCTTAATAGTTTTCAACAAGTTTTTAGAGAGCTAAATTTCTGATCTTGCTAGTGTTTTTACAGCAATCAAAAAGAAGTTTTTGGGCTCAAAAGTTTACATTTGATTTGGTGTTTTTCTAGGGTTTGAAAAATCAAAGAAAAGTGATTTTTGGGAAAAGTTTTTTTGATTCAACTTCTTCATCTTTATTTCTAGTTTTTCCCAAGGATTTTCTTTGAGTATTTATTTTTCATTCCTTTGGTTTTACTCACACTTGAGTTTCATTCTATCCTATCTATAGGATCTTTGTGTTTGTGGGAAAAGAAATTAGTTTGTGGTCTTTTAATCACCAAGTTGTAAACCCTCATTATTGATTGGCTTTGTGCCTTTCCCTCTTGTGTAGAGGAGGTTGTGCAATTGGGTTGTATCCCTCAAGTCTGAGGTGATCCTTGTTTAACTTTGTGCTTATCCCTCAAGTTGTGAGGTGATTGATTTGTGGTGGCTTTGTGCCTAACCTCCAAGGGTAGAGGTTGGGTTTATAAAGAGAGGAGTTGTGTACTCCAGGTTATTGTATTGTCCCAAATCCTCGATGGAGGTTCCCTGTGTGGGAGTCCTGTGTGGACAAGCTAGTGGATTCGAATTCCTTCTGGGTGAAGGCGGGGATGTAGAGCTGGGTGCTCGAACCTCGAAACAAATATTATTGTTTGCGCTTGATCCATTGACTCTCTCTCTCTTTTATTTGTGCCTTGCATCATTCATATTGTCATATATCCATTATATGCTTGGTTTGTTTGTGTGTGCCTCACTTGTGCTTAACCACGAGAGCTTCATATAGCGCCTCAACTCTTATTCAGAGGAATCAAGAGGAGTTAGTCCAGAGCCCTTCACCGGGAATTCGGCTACACTCGTTGGTTGCATTAAGTGTAGTTTGCAATTAGTTTTAAATTTTCGCATTTAGTTCATTAGATTAGCGGTACACCTATTCACCCCCTCTAGGTGTACTTTCAGAAAGCAATTACGCACCTCAACTCATAATCTAGAGGAATCAAAGAGGAGAAGTTCTAGAGCCCTTCAAGGGAAATTCGGCTTCAATTTCTTATTTTGAGTGACCGCTTGCATCATTCATCTTTACTTATTTAAAAAGAGCATTAGATTAGCACTAATACCTATTCATCCCCCTCTAGGTGTTTTTCAATTGGTATCAGAACTTTGGTCTCTATGTTCTTGGCTTAACATCCTTAGAGAGATCCTATATTGCTAATCACTCTTTTCATATTTAATCCTCATACACTTTAGTAAAGATGGCCGAAGGTATTAAGACCCCACCCAAGTTTGATGGCCTTAACTTTCCCATATGGAAGGTTAAGATGATCGTATTTTTGTAATCCTTAAGGAGCCGGGTTGCAAAGGCGGTGACTAAACCTTTTAGCGCACCCCTTGGTGATGAGGACACTTGGTCCGACATTGTTACGAAAGAGTTTGATGCTAATGCTAGGGCACACTATGCCTTACTTCAAGATCTTAATGACGATGACATTGCTAGAGTCATTCACTGCAAATCCACATATGAGATTTGGACTCAACTTCTAGTCACTCATGAGGGAACATCACAAGTAAAGAGGGCAAATTGACCTTCTACGTTCCTAATATGAAAACTTTTCCATGCAAGAAAATGAATCCATAGATGATATGGTTACAAAATTACAAAGATAACTAACAGTCTTTCTTTTTAGGTGACGGCATTGACAATGACCAAAAAGTGAGGAAGATCATCCTTGCACTCCCTCCATCTTGGGAAGTCAAAGCTACAACTTTGAAAGAGCTCAACGATAAGGAGGAAATGGAGCTCATCGGTCTCATTGGGAACCTCAAGACCCATGATGGGACGAAAAGCAAGAGAAGAGATGGCTCCTCTAAAGAAGAAAGCAATCGCTTTCAAAAGCTCTTCCACCTACTCCGACGAAGATGATGAAGATCTTTCTCTTCTAGTAAGGAACGTTCGGAGAATGTACAACAAAGCTAAATTTTAAATAGAAGAAAATGGTAAGGTAAAGAAAAGAAGAAAATTATTTGCTTCAATTGCCGGAAGCCTGGACACATCATTGCGGAATGTCCAGAAACAGGGCAAACCTTCTACCTCTAAGAAGTCATACAAGAAGAAAGTTTTAAAGGCTACTTGGGATTCAGAGAGTGAATCCGACGAGGAAATCGACACTGCCCGCATGTGTTTCATGGCAAATGAAAGCACGAGTAGTAACCCCCCCCCAAATCATCTATTGAAGATTGTGAATTATCTATAGATGAATTAGAAGAACCTTTTGAAGAACTATCTCAAAATTATGATTTTCTCAAAAAGAAATATTTAAAAATAAAAAGGAAAATGAATCACTTAACCACAAAATTTTCACTCTCACGAAAGAAAAAGATGAACTGTTTTCAACTCTCACTTCTACTCAAAAGGATTTTGATGCCTATAAAATTTCTTGCAAAGGTAAATTTCTACAAATTGATAAAGATGAGATTTTCATGCTAAAGAAGAAAATTGACTCATTAGGATAAGTTTTAAGAAATGTGATTTTGATAAATTTAGACTAGAGGCTATGTTTCCTAGAAACATATCCCAAAAACAATAACATGCTACACCCACCCATGTTCATAATCACAACCTTCACACTCACATCATGCTAACACTAAAACATGTCCCAAAACACCACCCCCTCATCATGCATTCATGTATGGTAAAGTTTATGCATGCACATATTGTGCCGAAAGGGTCATTTGGTTAAATTTTGCTATGATAGGATAAATGCATCACATAATCATGTTCGGGTTCGTAATGCTAACATTTAAGGACCCAGAAAATTTGGTACCAAAGTCAAACGAATGTGTTACATGATGTAGGTACACTCCAAAGCTTAAAGACTAGGGAGCGGTGATATCTTGATAATGGTTGCTCAAGGCACATGACTTAGGATATCAACAACTTTACAACCCTATCAAGATACCATGAAGGTGGCACCATCACCTTCGGAGATGACGCCAAAGGAAAAATCATCGTATAGGTAACATTAAACTTGGTACATCTTTTATAATAGAAAATGTTGCTTTAGTTGATGGCCTCAAGTCCTAATCTCTTGAGTGTTAGTCAACTTTGTGATAAAGTTTTAATGTGATTTTTGATGACTTAGCTTGTAGTGTAATTGATAGACAAACTAATGCATATTTATTTTTTGAATTTCGTGAAAACAATGTATACATGATTGATATGTCTAATATCAATGCAATGCTACTTGTTTGAATGCCTTCAATGATGACTCTTAGTTATGGCATAGGAGATTAGGCCACATTTCTTTTGACCTCTATCTAGATTAAACATAAGGAAATGGTGACGATATTCCTTACTTGAAATTTGAAAAGGACCGCATTTGCGATGCTTGCCAACTTGGGAAACAACCATCCTCTTTCAAATCCATCAAGGATATCATAACATCACGACCCTTGGAGTTGATTCATATGAATTTGTTTGGTCCTACTAAAACCAAAAGTCTAAGTGGGAATCGTTTTGCTTTCGTTTTAGTTGATGATTTTTCTCATTTTACTTGGTTTTTCTTTTTAGAACATAAAAATCAAGCCTTTTCACATTTTTAAACTTTTAGAAAAGAGTTGAAAAGGAAAAAGATTCTTCTATTTTACGAATAAGAAGTGATAGAGGTGGTGAATTCATAACCAACACTTTATCACTTTTTACGAAAAACATGGAATTAAGCATGAACTATCTTGTCCTAGAACTCCACAACAAATGGAGTTGTTGAGAGAAAAATCGAACATTACAAGAAATGGCTAGGACAATGATAAATGATACGGTCTCCCTCAATACCTATGGGCCGAGGCCGTAAACACATCTTGTTACATATCAAATAGGATTTTCTTATGCAAAAATACTTCTAAAACATCTTTTAAGATTACTATTAAAGAAAACCAAATTTTCGTATTTTAAAGTTTTTTGTTGTAAATGTTTTATTTTAAATACTAAAGATAATTTAGGTAAATTGATGCAAAATCATATGAAGCTATTTTTTGTTGGTTATTTTAACACTAGTAAAGCTTATAGAGTTTTCATAAATCATCTTTGACTATTGAAGAATTTATACATGTAAAGTTTGAGGAATCTAATATTTTTATTAGAATATTATAGAATAGATTCCTTAGGTGAAGACATGGAGAGAATTACCTTGAAGGACTCACCTACTCAAGAAGACAAGCCAAAAGTTAATGGGTTAGTGAAATTCAAGAAGTTGAAGTGGAGCCAACACAACCACTTCCAAAGGATTGAAGATTTAGTCTACATCATCCTAAGAATCTTATTATAATGAAGTATCAAAAGGGTAACTACTCGTTCTAAACTTCATGATCTTTGTTAGCATTATGCATTTATTTCTCATTTTGAACCAAAGAACATCCTCGAAGCCGAGGGCGACTCATATTGGTTACTTGCCATGCAAGAGGAGCTCAATCAATTCGAGCCACCAAGTTTGGCATCTTGTTCCTAGACCCCATGATAGACCAACAATTGGTACTAAATGGATTTTTAGGAACAAGTTGGATGAGTCGGGCAATGTTGCTAGGAATAAAGTTAGGTTAGTGGCCCAAGGTTACACTCAAGTCGAAGATATCGATTTGAGGAAACTTTAGCACGTATCACGGCTTGAAGCCATACTATAACACTTGCTTTTGCTTCTTTTAAAGATTTTGAACTTTTCAAATGATGTAAAAAGTGCTTTCTTAAATAGATTTATTGAAGAGAAGTGTATGTTGAACAACCCCCGAGTTTGTTGATCTACAATCCGAATTTTTGTTTTCAAACTAGACAAAGCTCTTTATGGTTAAAATAAGCTCCTAGGCTTAGTATGAAAGACTTTCTTCATTTCTTATTTCAAATGTTTTTGCTAAAGGGACAATAGATGACTTTGTTTACTAAACATGTTGAAAATAATATTCTTATTGTTCAAATATATGTTGATGATATTATATTTGGTTCTACTAATGAAAAATTTTGCAAAGATTTTGATCATGCCTGAAGGAGGAATTTGAGATATCTATGATGGCGAGCTTACCTACTTCCTTGGTCTCCAAATCAAGCAAAGGAAGGATGAATTTTTATCAATCAAGCCAAGTACACGAGAAACTTATCAAAAATTTGGGCTTGAAGGGGCTAAGACAAGCAAAACTCCCATGGCTACCACAACAAAGCTTGACAGGATGAGCAAGGTATAATATATAGACATTAACTCTATCGTAGCTGATTGGTAATTGTTATATTTAACGGCTAGTAGGCCGGACATTATGTTTTGTGTGTCTTTGTGCTCGATTTTAATCATGTCCTAAAGAGTCCCATTTGATTGCGGTAAAACACATAATTAGATACCTTAAGGGCACCATTGGAATCGGTTTGTGGTATCCGAAGACCGGACAATTTTTCATGACGAGTTTTGGATGTCGACTATGCGGGTTGTAGAGTGGATAAGAAGATACTAGTACAACATGTCAGTTTCATAGGAGGAATTGTATTGTTTCATGGTCTTCCAAGAAGAAAATTCTATAGCCCTCTCACCGTCGAGGCGGAGTATGTTGCGGCCGGGGCTGTGTTGCACAAGTCCTTTGGTGAAACATACTCTCCTTGATTATGATTTGCATTATGACCATTTAAAATATTTTGTGATAATACTAGTACTATTCATATGACAAAAATGCAAATCAACCATAGTAAGATAAAGTACATTGACATTCGATATCACTTTCTTAGAGATCATTATGAGAAAGGTGATATTGAAATTGATTATGTTTCCACTGATTTTCACCTTGCCGATTTTTTACTAACCACTAGATTGCAATAGATTTTCCTTTATTTGTCATGAATTAAATGTTTGTGTTATGGATTCATAATTTTTTTAAATACTCTTCAAAATGTTTATTGAGTTTGACCCTTTTGATGCATGACAAAAGGGGGAGAAATACTTTTGAATTATTGAGCTATTATTTCTTTTTTATGCAAAATTTGTAAAGTTCATATTCTTGATATAGTATGACTTGAGGGGGAGCTTTCAAGCTTCTTTTCTACTTTTTTTGTTAAATAACTCATATGTTTTGTCATCATCAAAAGTGAGAAATTGTTGGCCTAAGGTTACATCACACCGATTTTAGAGTTGTGATGATTACAAAACATATGTAGTTATTTGTACTAATCATGTTTAAGTGTTTAAGATTGTTTCATGGTTCTAAGATTTAAGATGTTTTCTTCCCTAAAGGAAGGTGGTGTTGACTCAAGTTGACTCAATACGAGATCAAGAATTCAAGTTATTCAACGATGCATATGAAAAAGCCCAATTGAAGATTTTATAGTCGCCTAGAACATTGTAAGAATTAATATGTTAAAGAGTAAGGATACGGTAGTTGTGCTCAAGAAATACACACATAAAAATACACTTTACTCAAAATACAAGCTTTTGGTTATGTTGGTTTGGTGCATGTTTGATTAATATACATGTTTTAATAAATATTTTTAATTTTTATATCTAGTTTAAAACATGTATCTCATCTCCTATAGCATGCTACTTAAATCTCAAACCATTTAAAAATATTTCAAAGTTCAAAAACCTCTTTAAATCTGTTTCAGGCCTTACGGTCGACCGGCTCGGTCGACCGGTACTGTTTCAGGCCAGATCGTTCAACCGGGCC